>BGPR01004434.1:0-30460 GCA_013235015.1 Araneus ventricosus | reverse complement strand
TAATGACTCTTAAACAATATTTGATCTTAAACTTTCAACACTATGAATTAGATAATTTTCAATGAAAAATTCTAACCTGAACATCAGCTACATCTTGTGTTCCAATATTTCCAGGAAGAGAATTGAGATTATTTTCACCAAATCCAACAGATCCACGGTAATTAACTATAACATAAACATATAATTATACATCATTCAAAAAATATATAATCAATCAGCTAAGCTTCTTTTTCAGGTAAAAAAAATAACAGTTTACCATCTCTGTATGTATCTTCAACTGCAGCTGACAGTTAAAAAAAATGTATTGCTTTGAAATATTAGAATCTCAATAACTCAAGAAGTTTATCTAAGTAATTCTTTAATTTGCTGAACAACTTTTTGAAGTGCCAAACTGATGATTTTATCATAAAATTAATAATTTCAAAAATAGAAATAATTATGGTGTTTTTATTAGGCAGAACTATCAATAGCAGAGTCGCAGTTTCAAGATAAGAGTATCATGTGCAAAAAACTTGGTTTTCCAAAAGATCTTATCTATGTTGACCTGTTTCACAATAAATTTGCTGCTATGGTTTAAACATCCTCATGGTAAATTGATATGCCAGTATGGAGAGTATTTGGTTCAGATGCCACCTTCATCTTCAGAGCATCGCTCAGAATTATGAGATCTGCACCAAATAGTTCTAGAGTAGGTTCAAAATGCGAAATTACTATAAAAAGTTAAACAAAACTTTCATAATAAAATTGAATTATTACAAGAGATATGTACTTTATGAAAAAACGTTTTCCATAAAGTCTACTTCAATAACTGAACTTACCTATGCACAAAACATATCCCAATTTGACAAAACCAATACGCCTAGACAGAAATCCAGCTGGAAAGCAACTATGTGGACCACCTAATATCAAAAGAATAAACAGTCTATAAAAATGCATAATTATAGTTTCATAAAACAAAAATAAGCATTCAAGATGTTATTTGAAAAACTAGTATTTTTCTAAAAACTAAATAGTAAAATCTTACCATGAGGCATAATTATCAGAGGACATTTGTTTTGCATTTCTGTTGGTGAAATGACAATAATCTCATAATCAAGATCAGCTGGAATTAAAAAAAAAAACCACTTCATAATTTTACAGCCCAAATTCCGAACAAAGCATAAACAGAAGAGTTTATTCCAGTTCATTATTACTAAGTGTAACCATAATTTTTTACTAAAACAAGACAATAATTGAAATTATTTTCTTTTAATTATCTGTACATCAACTATATATTTTAACATTACGTTAAAAAATACTTGCTTGTAGTTGTATGCTTAAAAGCTTTCATGCTAACAAAAGAGATATAATAAATAATACCACAAATAATAAGCAAAGCTTCCAATATTCAGAAAGATATTTATGAATTAACACTAACTCCAACATTAATTGACAAGGCTAGTAATGCAATGCCACTGTAATTCCTTTGCCATAATCATCAAATTTTCTAGTAATCATTGAATGATGGAGACTTTATTAGTACATGGAATTCATGGATGATTCATTTTGGTTGTTTAGAGAAGAGACGAAACTAAGATAAATTAATGGGGGGAAAAAAACTTACCAGAGAGCCATAATTTGTTTGGTTTTGCTTTAAATTCAATTTTCTGTATATAAATCACTCTTAAACAAATAATACTTCTTAGGCTCTTTTCATCAGTAACTGCAAGTTAAGTTCAAGTATCATCTATCATGCTGTTATTGGATTGTAAATTACCCTTCCAACAAAAATGATGTAGAACATTATATATGAACACATTATCTTGATGAAACCATAGAGCAAAGCATGCAACAATATGACACAAACTTTAACCCATTTGTTCCTAATGCTGGCAACCAGAAAGCAACCCACAGATATGAGTGCTGGCTATAGCAGGCAGCATTCATTCGAACATTAATTATAATAATTATTATGTACAAATTGTGAATATGTTGCTTTAAAGAAAAGTCAATTTCCTTCCACGAGCATGTCAAGGTGACGTCATTAAAGCATAAATATAAACCCACGTGCCAAAGATTGTGCACACGCAATGTGTATACTTTTGGCATGGGGTTCAGTTCAGTGGTGCGAGCCTCTATAGCAAAAGGGTTAATTGACATGGAAATTGTGTGTTAAAACAGTTTACAGATTTCATATTAATGTTTGTTTGTTAACTGGATTTTAAAAAATAATGTTGGGAAATCAATGCATCTATTTAACGTAAAGTTTATCAATTGGTAGAAAAATTAAGTTACAGAAACATACAGTATTTTTCATTAGGCACTGTAGGAGTCAGTCTTTTGATGTTCCACTTGATATCAGAATGGATAACTGGAGCATGAGAATCTAAATAATTCCATGCTATTACTGCTCTATTTTTTGCATCAATTCGACCAATAACCTGAGGAGGAGAAAATATGTTGTTTATTTTAAATGAATTATTAAAATAATGTTTGTGTATGAATTACAAATATTAAGATATTCAAGAATACACAGAAAAGATGATTTTGTCTTAATAAATTAATAATAATACAAGAAATTTTTAAAAATCATAAGATATTGATGACTCAAAAATTGAAACAGTTAAAATAATAATACAGAATAATAATGTAAAAGGCTGAATCAAAATATTCATTATTGTAGCAAGAGTATAGCACCTAGGGTAATGTATTTTTGTCCCCTTACCATTAGTTTTTTTTCTTCATGCTGTCCTAGAAGACTTGCTCCTGGGACATGAATGTATTCCTTGCTCCCTATCAATATACCACTAAATACACTATAGGTGCTGAGCAAGACACCATCGAAAAATTCTGAGAATTTATAACAGAATAAACGATAAGAAATCAGGGATGAGATTGGCAAGAAAGCAAAAAGACTGAAATCATACGCGAGCAAAAAATCTGTACCATAATTTATATGCGAAAGAAGTAAAACATCAAAACATGCAACAAGAAAATATTACACTATAATAATTAATAACTTAATTATTTATAATTCAGAACGTATAAATAAGAAAAATAATATTAAATTATTATTAAATCATTCGCATTAAAAGTTAAGAAACAAGTTTAACATATCATCAGGGGCATCTTCAAATACAAAATTAGACATTAAAACATATTTACCACCTGTACATCATTGAGATGCAATATAAACCCAACAGAAGTCTGAGAAGAATTATATTTAATAGCCTTTTGATAAAAGTTAGCTCAAAAAATAAATAAAAATAAGGACAAATAATTTCTTTTGCTTCATGCAATTGTGTAAAGTGTATTAGCTCTTTATAAATTATAATAATGTATCATATACTGAATTCTGTTTTGTTTTCATACATTTTTGCAAAAATAACAGCACAATGATTTTGTACCTTATAAAGTGAGAGGGGTTGAGAAATTGTACAGGTACAATGACAGATTCATTTAGCATTATTGTTATTTAAAACATTTCCTTAATTGTTAGAGAAGTGGTTTTCTTTCGTTTTTTTATTTGTGTGGCTTTTGTTAGTAACAGATCTCCATTAACACGCTTCACCCCCTTGTTTTGGAGGGCTCGTATCTTTGACAGATTCTTCAATAAAGGATGAGTTTGTATCCTCTGCAAGTTTATTTTCAGTAGAGGTTAAAGTTTTTGCACAGTCTTCATTAGTATCTCTTTGTTTATTACTGGCATAGTTGTCGGGACTACATTATCTCTAGAATGTCTAGGTAAATCATCTGTTTTATTTTTTATATTGAGAAGATTTTTTTTATGTCTTATTCTCTGCGTTTTTGCAGCATTTGCACACTACTTTTTAGCTGCCTCTTTTGACAGAACGCCACCCCATGTCCCCGTGCCTGATGCCAAGACAGCCTCTGTACCGGTTGAGTGGACATGGGACAGCCTGTTTTGACAGGAGTTTCTTTTTTTTATGTAGTTTATTTATATGTTTTTGTTCAGTTTTTTTTATTTCTTCATATTGGTATTCCCTACAAGATGACCTAAGTTTTCAAATAATTTTTTTCAACATTTTCATGCAAAAAAAATCTTTTTTTTTTTCTTTTTGCAAAATATGCCATAAAGGTTTTGTTTTCTGCAAAAAGGTGGTACTTAATACTTTGAATGGCACTGAATGTTGGAATGTTCATCCTTGTAGAGCTTGCAGGTATAATGTTGATTCGTCAGTAGAAGATGAATCAGTTAGTTTCCTAGCCGGTAGAGTTAAGACACACTATTCAGCATATTTTCCAGAATTTTCTTTCGAAAACGTAAGATAGGAAAGTTTCTTTGTGTAAAAGCGTAATTTTCGGAAGAAAAAGCAAATTTTTGCAGGGAAAAAAATTTAAAAAAAAAAAAACGGAATTTCTCCAAAATAACAAAAAAAGCGGAAATCAGCGAAAAAGCGGAAGAATCTCATCCCTGGAAATGAAATCTCCGAATTCCTATAATCCACAAAAATAAAAGTGGAATTCAAAAATATTTTATACACTATACAAATCCCAACTACTCGATATATTTTCTTTAAATTTGCTCACAAATACTATGAAGTATAAGAAAGGTTTTAGTGAAGGTTTTGTGATAATTAATTAAATAGTTAATTTTTAGGAAGATTCCTTATAGGAACTCTACCTATTGCAATGGTTCTCATAACATGACTTGCAGAAAATTTCTGCAGATCTTCACCGATCATGACCCCTAGAACCCCAAAACCACTCTTTGGTTCACCTGTTTAAATTAGTTTTTATTTTTGTATTAATTATAGTTCACAGTTCAGCCACGATAACTCAGGAAAGATGAAAAAAAAACTGAATATTGTATTTGACAGACAGTAAAATATTTAAAGACATAAATTTTAAAATGCCAGCGATACAATTCTGTATGATGCATCGCAGCTAACAAAACATATAAACTGAGTTTTAAATAACTTTCACTCAATTCATTTATCACTCATCGGTAGAGTGATTAAAGCTAAGTATGGTCGCGAAAGCCAAACATGCTGGACGCCCAAGTGAACTAGTGGGTACAAAAAGTGAGGCGGCAAAAAATTCACAGACATCTAAAAGACCTGGGAGTATAGGAGGTAGACAATAAAATTTAAAAATTCATTAGTTTTCCCGAACACTATTGCCTTTTTGTAATTCCTAGTTTCAGGCTGAAATTTCTAGTTTTGCGGCAGTACTGTACTCTTAAGCCTAACCAAAATTTTAATAAAAAAATTACCTATAAAGCAATATACAAAAATTTGAAAGCATTTTCATGCCTCATAATTTTAAAATGGCAGGAAAGCATGAGAGTAAATGTTTGAAGAAAGGATGAAAATCATTTCAGTCTACCTCACACACAATAAAAACAAACAAGCCTGAAATCAACTATCTGTTGCCACACTTTATAAAAATATTACTTTGAAGCAGGTGCGATAAAATATTTCAGAAATGCAATGAATACTAAAGTGAAAATTCTGCTTAGGAGTTAATTTCCCAAGAAAACAATTTATACTATCACAACCGTAGCAATTGCAAAAGCGCGTGAATAAAAGATTTGTTGAAATAATGAGATGGTTTGAATTTTATTTACAACAATAAAAACATTGTTACAATTCATGTTTTAAAACATTTTGAAACATTAATTAAAATTGAACAAAATGCTGCATGGAAATAAGATCGGTGTCATTGAAAAGCTAATTTTTTTTAATCTTTAAGATGATGTAAAAATGTTTTTTTTTTGCAATAATAGGATCCGAAGTTATTCCAGAAAAACATTACAATTTAAGATAATTTTTAAATAATTTATATTCTAATTAAAATTTTGAAAAATCTTTTCTTAGTGAGCACCTACTCCCCAAGCAGCAACTGCCTGCCAAATTTCAAGTCCCAATGGTTTGGGAGATTTCATGCTGAGTGAGTGAGTCATGGTATTTGTTGCTATTTATATATAAAGATATATAGGTAATATATGGATAACGCTTTTTCCCATGTTATCTTGTGAACATGATAAATGGAGTAATTTTGATTTAAATTTAACCAGCATAGGATATGTTGTAAGGGTAATGAAAATCTTGGTTGAGTTCGTAGATG
Organism: Araneus ventricosus; assembly: GCA_013235015.1. Classification (NCBI taxonomy): domain Eukaryota; kingdom Metazoa; phylum Arthropoda; class Arachnida; order Araneae; family Araneidae; genus Araneus; species Araneus ventricosus. The sequence continues at coordinate 24,391 of BGPR01004434.1, read as the reverse complement.
GGCTATCCAGCTCAAAAGGGGTGGAAATTTTCATTTTCCCATAATTCCTTTATAACTGAAAATAGAAAGAAAAATCAAACTAGGCGAATTGTCACCTTATCAAAACATTTTCCATTTAAACCTTTTCAATAAGTGCAATTGCTTAGAAGTTATGAACTGAAAAGTGATTTTCCCTCCCTTCCCCCTAACTTCAAGTACCTTTCAACCAGTGGCGAATCCAGGATTCGGGTCTGGAGGGGGCTGAGGTCATAAAAATTTTGTATCGTAGTGACGAATGTCAAACCTCATGGCTTATATAAACCAAAACACTTTAACTTTACAGGATTTCCTCTCCTGACAATAAGAATAATAAAGAAAACTACAATACTTTCGATAATTTAATAAAAAATACAATGAAATAGCTGACCAAAAAATGTTTTCGACCGCACCAACGCTACAAGTGCAAGTGGAATGACTAGAAAAGTAGGACAATTTTCGAGCCTGTCAAGTCAGAAAACAATGTTGTCACGATTTTATTACTATTCTTTTAAAATGAAAATTAAGATCAAACAGTTTAGTGATTTTAAATTAAATCAATAATTTTGGTTTAGCTCTGGGGGGGGGGGCGGCAGCCCGATAGCCCCTCCCCTGGATTCGCCACTGCTTTCAACCTATGCATGTTACCCCTTGTTGGAAAGCTCTTGTCATTTGCAGTCATTCTCATCTGCTTTCAATTTTGAAGCTCTAATCCTTATGAAAAAAAGGGCGAGATGTTCTTTTCCTTATTATTATTAGTAGATGTGTGTATAACGCTTTTGCCCATGTTATTTTGTGAACACGAAAACCAGAGTAATTTCAATGAAAATCTCGGCCGAGTTCGTAGATGGGCTATCCAGCTCAAAAGAAGTGGAAATGGTGGTCGGTTGAAAATTTATTTCTAAATAATTCTTTTTACGATGGAATATAGAAAGAAAATTAAAATCGGATGAATTATTGCCTCATCTTAACAAACAACCTTTGTATTGAAACTTTTTTGATAGCTACAATTGCTAAAAAGACATTTATAATCCCCCCCCCCCAACTTATCACTTCCTCATAGTTCTGTTAGGACTAAAGATAAAAAAAAAAAATTCAGATAGGCAAATTATCACCTTATCATAACGAACATCTTTTACACTGTAAGTTTTTTGACAACTACAATTGCTTAGAAGTTATGAGCTGAAAAGTGATTTCGCACCCTCCCCCCCCCCAAGCCTAGAGTGCGTTTTAACCTACATATCAGTTACAATTGATAAAATTTAACAAAAAGATATTAAAAATTAAATATTAATCAAAATTAAAATTAATTAAAACTCTTTGTATTATACAGAATAGTGCATATGCAGCAACTTCTGATAAAATACAAATACAATTAATAGAAAAACCAAAAACTAAAAAAGAAAATTAAAAAAAAAGAAAAATATATAGAAGAAACAGGGAAGAAGTAAACAATGATGATAACAATACACCTTTTGGCGCACCCGACACAGCAGCATCAAGTGACTGCATCAGCAAAATTTTCTACAATTAACCAACAAATCTCTATAGAATTAGACAACAAAAATTCTCTGATAATTAAAATAATTAAAACACATAAAAGAAAAATTAGAAAGTGAAAAAATACAATCCAAATGGAAGAAATGGACGGGAACTCGAATGGCAAACTTCTTCAGAGTAGCCACTCGCCATCGGAGTTCTAATATGGACAAATTTTCTGTCGAAGGAATGACTAATAGTCAAAATTTATTTCTTCTGTGGCCTGAATTTGTCCATTAACTGCAATATAGGAAAAAGGAAAAGAAAAACTTAACAAAATCCCTTAAAACAAAACCAATAGAGAGACAAAAGAAATATAAATAATTACCCTCTGCCAAAATTAGAAGCAAGAATGAAAGAAGCTATAAAAAATACAGGAACCAAGGAAGTAAAAATCTAGAGGCAAGCTCCTAGCTCCATCTTTATAGCAAAATTCGAACTAATTCCCAGAAGAACAAAAACTCTTCAAACTTTTTTAATTAAGTTATTGACTTTTAGGAAATTATTAGGGTAGCACCATTATCTTTTAAGTTATTTTTTAAATTATCTAAAGCCTTAACAAAAGAAGAGTGGTTATTACAAATATTTTTAATCCTATTAATTTGAGAAAAAATGGATTTCTTATAATTTTATATTGAAGACTTGTTTGAAAATCACGAAGTGTAATAGCCTTGAAATTAAATTCTTTTCTTTTATCGTTAATACCAATAGAGACACCTGAATTCAAAATTTCAATTTCCAGATCCAAATTATCATCGTTTTATCACTGTATTGTTATCATCAATGTTTACTTCCTCTGTTTCTTCCATATATATTCTTTTTTTTAAATTTTCTTTTTAATTTTTTGTTTTTCTATTAATTAACCTACATATGTAACACCTTGTTGAAAAGTTTCCATCATTCCCTGCATTCACTTCCACTTGTTATACTGTTAACAAGCTGATATAACCGGCTTTGCTTCGGATTAAAATGCTTTCATGTCTAATATTTTTAATGTAAAAACTACTATTGCATAAAAATTATAATACACAAATTGCTCTTTTCTGATCTGTAACATTTTAAATTAAAATGAGAATATCAATTGAACTAGACGATTTTTAAATACAGCCGATAGCTAATTTTCTTCATAAATTATTAATTATTTGTTATATAGGCACTTCAAATTTTGTTAACAATTAATAAGGTAAAAGCAAGTTTTTAATGTATATTTTGAAACACTTAAAATAAATAGTTAATTGTTCATTAATTTAAAGCATAAAAATAAATCAAATCAATAGTTGGTCAATATAAATTGTTAATCGTCTGCTTTTAAAATTTTCTTTTAGAATGCATCCAGAATTCTGTTAATGTGTTCTGTTTTAAACACAAGTATTTAATTTGTCACTCATAAAGTTTTATTAAATTTCGTATCATTCTTTAAAATTGTTACTAATTTATGGTAAAAATTAGCTTTTTACAATTTTTAAAATATCGTTTGACACAAGTAATTTTTTGAGAGCTTGGAAATTTGAAAAGTCCCTCGATCAATAGATTTTTTCATTTCAATTAAAAATAAAGAGGCAAGCAGCAGAAAGATTTTACATTGGAATTCCGTCAAGTGCTAATTTATGTAAATAAAGCAAAAACATCACAATGTTTAATTAAATTTTTTTCAATTCTTTAAAAAAATATTAATAACACATGAAGAAAATTAGCATTCGAGGGTTTTTAAAAATCCTTTGGTTCATTTGATATTTTCATTTTTATTTACAAGCATTTCACACGAAAACAAATTTTTGTATGGACGAGTTTCCTGGTTTGTTTACTTTAGATTCACAGACCGTTTTCCCGTAACCTTCCGATTTAAGCAATTGCCAAATCTGTTTGGCAACCGTATCAAACGCCAAGTTTGAATCAGTTCTTTCTCGGGGGGGGGATTGTGTCTTCATGAAAAAATACCTGAAATTTTAGTAGGAAAATTATGTGTAGGGAAAGGATATGTATTCATTCATTATGGCGCAGATTCAAGTTTTGCATGTCATTTTATTAATATGTTTTTCACACATAAGAAATTGATTTAATTTATTTTGCCTTAGTTCATGAGTTTTCAATAACATTCTATAACACACATGAAAATAAACCATCAAAATTGATAACAAAACAATATTAAAAATATAATAACATTTTGTATGAATAGCATTAATGAATATATGTATAAAATGCAATACCATTATGGGACCATTCTTAAGTGTGGTAGTTATTCTTAGTTATGGTATTGCATTTTCTAAAAAAATTATTTGGATTGACTTAGCATAATCCAAAGTAAACAACAAAAATATATAAAAAAAAATTTTCCACTAAACCTAAAATTTTTTTCCTGGTTTTTCACATTTCGTATAAAAAATGTTTCATATTACTACGAAAATAGTTACTCATCGAATGATTTTTTTAAGAAAGTGAAAATTAGGACTTCTAATTATATTTTAAATAAAACATTTCATCCTAGAATTCTGTAGTATAGATTAGTAGTGGTTTTAGTCTTTGGCACTCTCAAGTTTAAAAAAATAGATTTATCAGAAAGTACCAGAATTCCAGTATTAAGGATGAAGAAAATACTGGATTTTCGGTATAATACCGGAACACAATCACCCCCGCTTTCTTAAGTACAGAAAACATTGAATCCTGTGTTCTTTGAGTTTGTGTAATCCTTTCTCTTTAAATTGGTTGAAAAAAGCTCTTAAAGCATCTAAATTCGAAATGGAACTATTGGAATTAGCTAAATCGTATGGTTAAAAATTTAACCATCAGTGATTATCTAAATCGAATGGTTAAAAATTTAACTGCCAAACAAACCTTGGAAGTCGCCAAAAAGAGTGATATTGAATAATTATGCCAACCTTTCCACAAAATTAGGCTCTTATTTTAAAGAAAACATTGAGAACTAGGTATATTAAATTTAATGTTGTCCAAGTATTCTTAAGGCTAACATTGAAAAGCTCCACTTTAAACATTAATTAATATCCTCAAACAGAGTGTTGAAATTCTGTAGATTCTCCTTGGATTAACATTGTCACCAGAAGTTGATGTTACCATCATAAATCCTACTTACATGCAAATAAACAAACCAGAAAACTCATCCATAATAATATTTTATTAAAAATCGTTTAGTTTAGTTGATATTTTCAATTTAATTTTTAAAAATTGTTTGTATGAATTGAATGGTTTAATTTACAAACACTGCAGATGATAAATGGATTTTCTGAATAATAATACCTTATTAAAAATCTTCTAGTTTATTTGATATTCACATTAAAAAATCGTTTGTTTCACTTCACTTTCTGATTTTCCAATAGCAAAATGGTCAGATGATAAAAGAATTTTGTGCATAAGAATATTTCAGACAAAATTATTATGTGTTGAGAAATTTAAAAATTTGAACAATGTACTGACCAATAAATCTAGCATAACCTTTTGAGTAGAATGATAAAAAATTGATATAATTAAAAATTAAATGTCATGAAAACAGAATCACGACGTAAATATTGCAATGTGTGGAAACAATAAAGTCATTGGCTATGTATGTATTGATCAATATGTAATATTTCATTACTTTAAGGAGGGGGGTGTAAAGGAATCTACCTTTGCCTTCCAGCTTTCCGAAAGGGATTATTTTCATTAGCAGAAGACATGAAAATATTTTCGTTCCAAGCAACATCGTGTATATATGCAATAAGTTCAACAACTTTTTCACATGAATCTTTTGAAGCCAGCTAAGGATGTATAATGACATATTGCAATTACCTTTGCTAAATCACTAAAAATATGCAGCCTCAGAAAACAAAGCTTATACAGAATACTATGTTTAAGCAAGGTGTGTCACAGACTACAGTTATGCAAGAACCAGATACCACAAAATGTCGAATGAAACATTAAGAAGTGTGTCAAAGGATCATTGGGAGTACTCAAAGTACTTTTTTTCAAAGAAAGATATATTTTCCAAAAAAAAGGGGGATTAATAAGTAAAGACCTCAATAAGAACTACTTAATAAGCTGTTTAGTTAATAAACTTTTTCTTTCACTCAAATGAATAATTTCAATAACATTCTCCCTCCCCCCAAAATTTATAGCATGAAAAAGTAATAAGTGTTTAACTTACCAAGCATGGATCAATATTTGGAGCTGATAATTCAGCAACAAGCATATTATAATGAACATCGAGAACAACAGAAGAACCAAACTGTTCATCTGCAAAAGAATGTTACTTAAATTTTATGACTAAATTATAAACCCATTCAATGAATCGAATAAACAAAAAAAAAAACTAAATAAGAACAAAACTCCCAAAGTAACTGATAGTATCAAGAAAGAGAAAAAGAAAGAAAATATGATACTTATGATAATGAACAATAAATAGCAAAAAATTATCTTCTTTGTGAGAAGCAAAATAATGTTCTGCAGGGTTCATTGAGCAATTATTTTTTTTGTGGAAAATACTTTATTAATTAACCAGTTCAGTTACAGAAGGTTTCCAATTAACCCCACAGAATATGGAGTGACTGGAAATACCTATTTAGATAATTGCAGATATTAACAAATTGATTTCAAGGAAATATGTTTGAAATGATAAGGAACTGCTGAACATTACCTCAGAATACATTTTCCTGCCTGTTCCACAACTTCCTCCATATCAAAGAATTTTTTTTTGACTGTTTTTTTAACAAAAATTTCTTCAGTTTTATGGAATCTCGCATATAAACTGTCGTATTGTACTGTATTCCTTTCTCTCCAAATTTGGAGTAATCTATACTCATAAAAGGCAAAGTTTGAGTGTGTGCGCGATGTCCAGACGAATCTATTGCACTTACAGCCACAATAAGCACCCCTGGTGTAGAGAATCAACAATCAAACTTATAAAAATTTAGATTTCACTTTTTCCTAATTGCATCTAAAGCTAAGAAATATTACCAGATAACTCTGCAAAAAGTGGGAAAGTGTTCTTCTTCTTCCTCTAAATGATTTAAACAAAGCAAATACTTTCTAGTTCACTAAGACCTCACTAGTGCATTATAGTTATGCATGACTTTATTTTATTTTTTAAACATTTTAAAATATGCAAAACTACACTTGATTTATAGAAAGTAGACTAATATATTCTGTATAACCTATTGAATCATCCACATAATTCAAAAGAATTATAAAATCACTATTTCAGAAATACCAATATGAAAATAAATATGGCATACCAACTTGTACTTTTTGAAGCTTTCCATTTTCAATATCAACACACAAAATAGCCTAAAACATTAACACAAATTTTATCGATAAATAATATACCTATTTTATGGCTTTTACTAAATTTTGAATTAGTTTTCAAGTTTTATGCATTCATTAATTTCAAAATTATAACTATTCATAAGTATCACAAAATATTTAAAACCACAGTGTAGCTAAATTTAGATTATATAACTTGTCAAGAATCAAAATCTAGGGGATCATATGATTTTTTAAACATTAATAAGCACAGAATTGTTATAAAAAATCAACTTATAAATTGAAAAAATGATACACATATGAAGAGAAAGCATTTCATTGTTTCTTGAAAATAACCAAAATATATTTTTCTACAAAAGAAATCCATATAAAAAATAAATTGATAGATAATTTAGCCATAGTTTGTAAATTTATAAATATGTTTATTACCACACGACTACGCCATATAGTTGAAAAATATACGTATTTCCCATCTTCTGACCAACATCGAGACGGCAAGTAATCCACATAAATTCCAGGAAATTCATCCCCTAATAAACGGAATATTTATGAAAATGCAAAATTTAACAAACATCATTTTCTCATACCTTGATGTTCGTACAAAAACAAAGCATAAATTAATAAGATAGTTAATATTCATAGAAAATTGAAAAGTATGGAAGGATAAACTTTGTCGATTTTCTTCTCCAAACAATGAATAAACAATTGAAATTCAATAAGGAAATTAAAGGTTACATGCTAGGAATTATGATGGATCTGTTTTGAATTATGAAAATACATATTATATTTCAGATAATCTCAATAAATAAAAGTGAAATTCATATATAGTTTATGTGCCAAAGAAATCCAAGATATTCCATAGATTTTCTACAAATTTTGCTCACAAATACAATGAAGCATAAGAAAGATTTTAGTGAAGGTTTTGTGACAATTAATAAGTGTTTAATTAATTAAAAATTATGTTTAAATGTACAGAAAAAATTATTTTATCTTTAATGTTACCAATTGTGTTGAATTAAATCATTTTATTTATTTGTCTCCAAGTTAACACTAGAAAGGTTTAGTTAAATTTTGTATTACTCTTTATAAATTATAAATAACCTATGAGAAAAAAATCCACTTTTGGCAGTTTTTAAAAATCTGGTACAGTCTGTAATTTTTGGAGAATCTACAAGATTTAAAAATTGTATAGTGCCACTGATATTCTAATTTTAATTAGAAATAATGCTGAAGACAATAAGAGGATTTCATACATCATAATATTTTTATAACAGAATTAAGAAACCAGAAGAAATTTTACAGAATTAAGAAACCAGTAATCTTTATAATGTTCAAAGTATAAGCACTTACCGGTAGCATTTTCAACAAGATCAACTACAGTTGAATTATTCTTAGTCTTCCAGTCATACTAATAAAGAATTTTAAATAAGTAAACAAGAATATATGTTTAAGATTGTTAACAAAATACTTTATTAATGCAGCTATCCAAGCTATAAGCATGGTAAATAAACCCTACATTTCAAATATCAGAATTTTTTCAAAAATTTCAAAATAAATGAACAATTTATTTTTCAGTTAGAACATATATTTTATACCTGTATTCATACCTTTCTTAATTTAGCACCTTTGAAATGAGGTCCACCTCCCGAATTTTCCAGATAAATGAGAGTATCTAAATTGGGACTAAAACGAGGTGATCGAACACATATATTATCATCGGGAGTTAAGCATTCTACAAATGAGAAAGCAGGGAGAAAAAACTGTCAGTTTTAATATTCTTCTTTCAATTCAACAGAACATATCAAAATACTAATATAAATGGAACACATTATGTAATGAAATAATGAATGAATGAAGAACAATGAAAAACTAAGTAACAAATTTTAAAGAATTTCAACAAGGAAGAAGAAAATAAATTCAAGACGAATTTCAATTTGAAGATAATATATTTAGTGTTAATTCAAGTGAACATTAAAGGGGGAAAAATACTTTTGAGTAAAGAGTATTTCTCAAAAGAAGGCAGGAGAAATTTCTATAAGCATCCATCCATCTAATCATGTATTGTCAATCACAAGACTTCTCACATAACTTTGATTGTTAGACATCCGTTTAATCATTTAATAGCATAAAGTTTAAAAGTTGATTGTTTCCTAAATCATTTGCTTGAAATAACACAAATTACAAAAGTATAGAAATCATTCAATAAAAAAGTGAGAAAAACATGCAAAGTTATAATAGTTCTTTCAAGTGTATCAATCGGAAAACATCCAACCTTTACTTGTCTCGAGTAGTTTTACTTTAGATATGATTATTAGTTTCCAAATGTATCATAGAAAGATTTTTCCTTTTTCAATATTACTTCTACTTTCACTGTTAAATGCATGAAAAGTTGAACATTTTATGAAGCAGATAAATATTTGACATCTTTTAAAAAATAGGCTTCAAATCTGAAATCCACACCTTAATAATTGAATATATCTTTGGAAATGACGTATGTGATATAAATGAATCATTATATCTCCATTAACAAATTCAAAACTTATAAATAATTCAGTCCCAAGTTTAGGTATGTAGGCACCAGTTATTTTGAAAGAACTTATCTTCTTATAAAGAAAAAGTAACAATTATTTCCCAATTTTTATCTTCAAATGAGGTTATGTATTCTCTTGCTTTTGAATTGATTATGATAAACAAGCTGATGTCAGCGACTGCATTCGTGTAGTAATACACTATTGGTACATTATTGCTCAAGATAAAAATACACTTTCCAATCTAATTGTTTTAATGTAAAAAAAAAATATCTTCTATATAAAATATTATAATTAACTATATTCTGCAAGGGATCTGTAACCCATTAATCATGACAATTTATACATCCATAATTGTAGATTTAGTTAACTGAGTAGATTAAATTAGAATAAGTGGAATTTATATATATATAATTCCAGCTAATCTGTATGCAGACATAAATTAAATGCAAAAGAATTTGAAAGTATTCGTAAAAGAACAGGGAAGAAAGAAAAAATTCATGCCCTTAAGAACAATAAGAGCATTGTTAGAAATTGTGTTTGAAAACATTCTCAAAACAGAAAATTAAACAGAATGTTGCATGGCAATGAAATAGGTATCACTGAAAAGCTAATTTTTTAACTTTAAGAAAATGTTAAAATGGATTTTCTGCAATAATATGCTTCAAAGTTATTGCTGAAAAATGCCACAATGTAAGGTAATTTTTAATTAATTAATGTTTTAACTAAAATTTCGAAAAAGACTTTCTTAGTGAACACCTACTATCCAAGAAACAACCACTTGCAAATTTCAAGTTTCTAGTCCCAGTGGTTTGGGAGATTCGGTGATGAGTCAGTGAGTGACTTACTCTTATATGTATAGATATTTTGTATTGCCATAAAGTAACTGAAATATATGAAAGTTAAGGATGCATTGTACAAATGTTTAATAACAGTTAAAAAGTTACTACATTTTTTGGAAGATATATATGAATTCATATTTATATGCAAGAGAAAACTTTCCCCAAGAACACTGATTTAAGGTTCTTAGGAGACTGGTGAGCGAAGTATCAGACACTGTACAACCTTAATTATGTTCAGCAAAAAGAAACAGCAAGCATTTTAAAAACTTAGTAAGCAGATACTTTCAAAATACTTTTAATAAACTACCAAATGTTTCCACTCATAACAAAAAAGCTTTAACAGTAAAATGTCTACAAATTAAAACCAGCAGTGAAGTTAAGAAGAAGAATTGAAAACATAAAACTGATTATTATACTAAGTATAGGCATATTACTTAAATCCCATTCATGAAAAAATATGCACAAGTTTATTTTATTTTTCTCTCACCTATATCTTTACTTTCCAAATTAATAGCGTAAAGAGCACTCCTGAAATAAAAAATTATCTGAATCAAGCTACAAATTAACAGAATAAATTACTTAACAAACAGAAACTGCAGTAAATCTTAGATTTTTTTTTTTTTTTTTTAGCCAGGTAAAAAAAAAAAAATTTTGTGGCAAAATCACCACACATAAAACAAAATGAATCTTCAATATAAATAAGTAGTCTCTTACCATTTTCAGCTACAAATATAAAACAAATAATTTATTTTTAGAGACAATTATTTTATCACCGCGTATACCCCTGAACTCGGAGCCAAGACAGCTCCTTGTCAGTTCGATGGGCATGAGTGAAGCTTTATTGAAAGACAATAATAAAAACTTAGAATTTGAATAGCATAATTTGGAAAACAGATAATGTTAACAAAACATAATTTTGAACATTTTCATGTCTAAAATGAACAAATTGAAAAACAAAAATAAGCAACATTTTAGAATTACTATACATCAGTTTCATTTACTTCTTTCTGATTCGTATTCAAGTAAAATATTTTATTTAATGCTATTATCTCAAGCAGAAATTAATATCCAATAAAAATAGTACTATAGATCCATCTAAAAGATTTTACATTTCTTCCAACAAATAGTACACAAAAACAGATTTAACAAAAACCTATTACATTTTTTTACAAATATTGGTCTAGGGGAAGTAAAAAAGATAATATTTCCTTATTCTTCAGATTTAATCAACTGAAAAAACTTTTAATCTAGTATATTAACTAAAACAATACTTCACAATTCATACATAAAATATACCTCCTATTCCTACATGCCCAAACACCTAATCTGTAAGGGAACTCTTTCCATCCTATGAATATTACAGTTTCATCATTTGGACCCCATCTGGCCTAAAATGGAATGAAATGTTTATAAATCATCACGAAAAATTATGAACAAAAATACAGCTCAAAATTTAATAAAATGAAAATAAGTTAATAAAACAAATACCATTCATCATATTAAGTGATAATTTAGTTTTATAATATTAGCATATGTAAAAAAAAACACCTTCAGTATACTATGTATTAGCATATAATAAAAGTATTTTTTTTTTTTTACATATCTATTCATATTGAAGTTTTTAAACAGAAGGAATGTTAAAGAAACTTGATATATAATTCTATTTATAAATAGTTACAATATACAATAAAATTTATTTGATCTGAAAATACTCCAGTAATAAATGGATTTCAACACAAATGTGTGAGGTGGCACAACATTATTTTAAATAAAATAAAAATCCATTTCAACAACAATTTTAAAAATTGCTTTTTTTACTGGATAAATTAAAAGAAATGATAAGCTATTAATAACAGATCACTAAAAAATCCAAAAAACTATATACATAATTTATTCATTTAAAAGTTTATACAAAAGTTTCTTTTAAAAATAAAAGAAAATAAATTAAGATTTAATAAATTTTTCATGACTGAAAAATAACTTTTGAGACAAGTTTTGCCCAAAAATACATACGATGAATCATAGATGATGTTTTCTGATTAGCATACCTGACCAAATGAAAAATCTGATCCAATTTTACTAGTAGGCAAAACTTGAACTAGTCCTGTCTCAATTTCTAGTATACACAAAACTGTATGATGACTGCCAACACAAGCTTCTCCCCATTCTTCCCTATAGACAAACTCTTCCCCCTATCAATAAAAAATTAATAAGTGAACATAGATGCACAATATGTTAGTAAATAAATTATCCATCACATATACATATAATTAGCATTATCATGAGATATGCCAACAGTTAATTGGACTGAATCTTTCAAAAAGAAATTTGAAACAGAGATTCAATTTAAACAAAATTCAACACTTCATAATACACAACAAATATCAATCTAAAGACACTAAAATAATATGTCAAGGCAAGCCAAGTAAAATCCAAAAGTATCTGTTTGCAACCAAGCATAAGTTTAATGTTTCTCATAGAACCTTATAGCATAAAACATAAATAGCGTAAATTACGTACGAGACATTAGTAGTGCCTTATTAGATATAAGACATTAAAACAAAATATAATGAAACTATTTCTCTTAAAATAAACTTTTTTTCATCTGTTTAAACTCTATGTGAAAATTTAACTATTTATAATCAGACAGTCTAGATAAACTTAGTAATATTCAAATTATGCTTTACTGTTTTTATACAAATCTTTGCTTTTACTTCTTATACAAAATTTTTGCTCCCGCTTAGTTTCATTTGCCTAATCAGCTAAATAGTTAAATTTTCTTTAAGTAAACCAGTGTTGCAGAGGAAATTATTTAGAAATTGTTCATACATTTCACTGAATACATTGTAAGCACAAATGAATTTCAAGATTATTTACAGATACAAGACAGTAATGTCATAGAATACATTGGCAGAATGGAAACTGCAAAACTGTTCCATCTGATAAATTAAAAGTTGGTAATTGCTCATAATTTTAAGATGGGTGAAATGCATCTGAAGTCCTTGAAAATAACATTCAGTTCATATTTTGGTTTGCCTAGATATATTTCATTCTATCAGAATATACTCCATTCATGAATAAAACAGTATGTAAACTCACCTTAATTATATTGTCAGTTTCATCCTTAGCTTGAGAGGTATCTGCAAAGTAAGATACACTTTTGGGTTGTTTTTCTTCTGCAGCATACAATATAAACTTCTCATCAGAACTCCACTCAAAACACTTGAAAGGATCTAATAAATAAACCAAGAAGAAAGGCGAGATTATTATCATAAAAACATATGAAAATAAAGAAAGAAGATATCTGGTTTAAATAATTATATAATTAGATCACAATTAAAGGTAACATCATGCTCAGGATATATAGGTCATTAAATGTTATCTAAAAGGCAGGGAAACTGAAATCATAACCAACCATTATCAGTAATATTTCCATGTTCTTTACGTTCAGACATATCAAATGCAGCTTCTTTCTTAGATCCATTCCAAATCTAGAATAAAATTATATAACACATAAATTTCCCATTCCATTCAAAAGCTTAAATGCATGCACTACCAGCTACAATTATGAGAAAACAAACATTAACAAACAAACATATTGAAAAATATAAACATTAACAACAACAAACATATTCCCCACATAATTATTAGTTGCGAGAGAAAATCAGCGTACAGTAGGATCATGTCACACCTTGAAACATTAGATTAAGAAAGCCAGAATGGATGGATTTCATCCAAAATTTGATAGAAATATACAAATTTGACATGAAGACCACATTTCAAATTTCATCCATCTAGCTTACACCGTTTTAGAGTTATTGTGTTCGCAGATAGACAGACTGAGAAACAGAAAGACATAATTTCAAAATTGTGTTTTTCGGATTCAGAGAGGTCTAAAATGTATAGATTCACCAAAATCTGGAGATAGAATTTTTTATCTTTATAATACTTTCTCTTTGTATACTTCATGTACAAGAAAGTAAAAAAGACTTCAACATCAGGATCCTGAATGATCAGGTTGCTGCGATAATAACACAGAAACTGTGGTCAGTTAGAAAATGCCTACCATCAGCCCATGCACCAACCCCTCCTACAGGAGATACGTCCTGTCAATAGAAATGTGACCAACACAACTACACTTCCATTATTGCACCGCAAGGGTAAACAAGAACTGGCATACTGAGTTGAGTCACTTCATATCCATGTACTAGTACTGTCCCTTTCGGGGATAAAAATGATGGGAAAGGAACATGAAAGCAATACCGATAAGTAGCGATTGGAAGCAAAATAGCAAAAACTTCAACCAAATAAATCTGATGTAACACATGACAATTTTCGAAATGAAAAAGTATTTAAACATTCACATAATGATAGATTTCAGTTACATTTCCCAATTTCTCACCTGACTAAAATTCAAAAAAGCCCTGTCTATCACCAAAGTCAGGTATTTTAGATTTCTTTCTATCATTCATCATAACAATTCATAATTTTGAAGATAATATTGGTAGTTTTGTAATTAGACCACAGAAAATCCATAGAAGCTGGCAGGTCTGTTTTCACAGCACAAGCAATAACATAATGTGGTCATACCATTTACCTCCCCATGCCCCTACTTTTTTTTTTTGGCAGAATGGAGGAATTAAATAACTAGAAACTACAATCTCGAAGGCTGACAGACCTATAAGAAATTCTGCTCAAACATTCAGATACACATTAATACCACAAAATAACATTAATTGTAAGTGATGCAAAACTTGCATCATACATACACAAATAATTGAAGAACAAGAGGTGAGAAAATTTGGTAAAATGTTTGTTAATATATAGATTTGGACCAAACAGAGTTAGCTACCTTATGTTTTAAAGAGGCAAGGAGTGACTGCTTTTTAATTACTTGAAAAACTAACTGGTTGGTTTGGTTTATTGGAGTTCACTTAGCACAAGGTCCTTTAGCAGAACAAGCTGAATAACTAACTGAACTCCATACTAATTGTCTTCAAAATTTAAAATATCCAGAAAAATGCATTTGAGTATTTGCATGTGGCTGATAAAGATGCTGCTCACTGTATAAGCAATTCTATTAGTATGTTAATCAAAGACTGAGCAGTTTTAACTGCTTTATTTTGAATATAGAAGAATAGAACCTCTATGTTAACAATTTTTTATATTGAATCCTAATCTAAGTGAAAATTTTGAATAATAATAATAAACGCATGTGCTAACACTTGTGGCTATTTATGATAATGATGCAAAAAAGAACATTTATAATAATTATTTAATTATCAAATATACCCCATTTCATTATTCAAATTAACTTTTTTTAAAATGAAAAGAAACAAAGTAAAATCATGTAACTGAAAGTAATATAACTAGAACAGTTACAGTAACTACAAAAGATACAAATATCATAATAACAAAGTTTGTTAATTGGAAGATTCTGAAAATGTAAAAATTAAAATTTAAGGAACCTCTAAATATGTCTTTTTCTCTGGTGATTTCTTTTCTGTGAGAACTGCTCGTTTTCTACCTGATTTGCTGAATCCATGTAAAAGACTGAAAAAATATAAAGGAAAAGAAAAATTAATATTTTATCCACTTTTAAAACTTAAAACAATAAAAATACTTGAATATGAACAAAATAATCAACAGAAAAGACATAAAAATAAAATAAACAGCAGAAATATAAACAATAGACACAATGCATCTGGTGCACACAAATGCAGCAGCATCCAGGATTGCAGTGACAAAAATACACTATTAACTAACAGAATACAAAGGCCAAAAAACAAACTGTAATATATACAGTAAAAGCTTAACTAACCGGCATGCTCGACAAATGCCTATTTCAGGATACCTGAAAAGTCCAGATAGTTGAGTGTGATGGGAAAAATGGGGGGAGATTGTAGCCCCCCCCCCCTTTTTTTTTCCATTTTTTTCCTTTTAACTTTTTTTTTTTTTTTGGTTGTTGATTTTGCTTTTAGGTCTCGTTTTTTCAGTGAAAGGTGAGGAACTATTTTTTTCTTTGGTTCTCACTTTTGCTTTTGAACCCCTCTCCCATAAAACAAGTCTGTGTACGTCACTGTACTGATATTGCTTTTTTCTCCCCTTCTACACCCCTCAGTGTGGAGTGGATGTTGCATTCCAGAAATAAATTGCCCGCGTGAATGGAACAGCGTGGGTGCACTAAATTTTTTCACTCTGATGTAAAATTTTCAGAAAAACTCATTTTCTAATTTTTCCGGTTAGTTGAACTTTCCAGATACTTGAATGCCGGACAATCAAGAATTTACTGTATCAAAAAACAATAAAACTGAAGAAATAAAATTGAAAAAACAAAGGGAGAAGAATCCGAATGATGAACTTCATCAAAGGTCAATCTCCATTGGGATTCAAAACAAAAACCTAAAAAAGGCAATTGCAGTATTTCTTTGAGGAAGGATTTTTCCTGTTTTTTCAATATATGGGATAAATTCAGGTCACAGAGGGAACTTAAAATTTTGACTTTATTAAGCCGTACCCTCTACAGAAAATTTATCCCTATTCTTAAAATTCAGAATCCCAATGGAGAGTGACCTTTGACGACGTTTCTTCATTCGGATTCTTCTTCCTTTGTTTTTTCAATTTTGGTTCTTCAGTTTTATTGTTTTTTTATATATATTACAGTTTGTTTATTGTCCTATGATGGCTTTGTATTCTGTTAGTTAATAATGTATTTTTGTCACTGCAATCCTGGATGCTGCTACATTTGCACGCACCAGATGCATTGTGTCTATTGTTTATATTTCTGCTATTTAATCTATTTTTATGTCTTTTCTTTTAATTTTTTTGTTCATATTCTAGTATTTTTGTTTTGTGTTTTGTTAGAAGTTGCTGCATTTTTTGCACCATTTTGCTTAATGCAAAGTTCTATAGTTTGTAGAATTTTTTGTTAAATGATTCTTGTTCATTTAATACAATAAAGATGCATCTAACACAAGGCATAATACGAATTTCACAATTTAAAAAAATTCTGAATTTCACAGATAGGCAAAATGCAGGACAAAAGTAATTTATAAACCAGAACATATGCTCAAAAAATTCAGATATAGTATTAATGTTTAAACAGGCATCAACCAGAAACATAGCAAAAATGTGTAAAAAATAAATGAATTTATTATTACCTACATTTCTCTAATATACATATATCTAAAAAGAGTTATATAACCTTTTATATGCAATGTGTACTTACATTGAACCCACATCACTTGGAATACCAGAGGATAAAACTTTGAAGCTTTCTTTTTCAATCACAAAATCCCGAGAAAATTTATTTTTTTGAAATTCCACAAAATCTTGGGAGGACCACAATGTATGAATACATAAAGCATCATCACAAACAGCTGGTATTATCTTCGCTCCAGATGGAGATGGGGTTGCAGCAATTGTTTTGTATATTTTTACACAGCGTGAAATCTGTAATATATAGATATATAAAACAAATACAATGATGAAATAAGATGTAGATAACCTGTTAAGCTTAAAGAGTGGTGTTTTAAATACAGTGGTTTTATTAAATAGAAAAATAAAACAACAATCATAACATGAATTAAAAACCAAAATTGACATAAATTAAAGATAAAAGAAACATATAAACAGTTTTTCATGATCTTTAAATTTTATTTTAAAAATTTCATACACTTGGATATTTTAGAGAATATCAAAACTTTAAAGGCACATACATTTTTAACAAACAAAGAGTACATATACATTTTCAACATACATTTATTCATCAGTTCCTCATTAAACATTTCATTAGGTAAATTTGAACTCTATTTTGAAAAAAAAAGAATTATGGAAGATTATTAACTTCAATCATTACGAATGAAATGTTTTTCAAATTGAATCTCTAAGTAAAATTTCAGTTTATTAGAACTTAAAGTCAAAGGTAAATGTGCATTTATTAATCACTGTATACATGGGAAAATGGTATATAAATCAGTAATTTTTTAAAAATTATTGCAGTTGCAAACATCTTTAAAAATTTGTTTATTTATAAATGATCTGTATAATAAAATAACTAAAATCATGAATATGAATAATTATCCATCTGAAATTATTTCTAAACAATAAAGCCACCAATATGCAATATATCATTTAAAACTGAAGAAGAAATTAATAAAACTTAAAGCAACTGCTGTAGATTTTAATTTTTGTATTATTAAGAAAAATATAGAAAATGGAGAGGGGATTTCGTCTTTATGACGAGGTTATTAAATCTTGATAGTCTTCAATTAATCTAAATTTTGCAACCTGGAAATTATTATTCTGAAACTGAGAAAACAAACTCATGCATGTATAAACAGTACACACCATCAACTTTCAAAGGTAAAGAGGCAAGACATCCTAGCCAAGTTTAAACAATTTCCACTAAGGGACCAAAGTGATGTGTTGTCTAGCCTCATCCTTTTGAAAGACCACCCCTTCATGATTAGCCGATTCTAGATGATTCTCATCAATGGCTTGCTTCAAATTGTCCATCTGGCTACTGTATTTAACTAAATTAATTGTTTGGTTAGGTGGCAGCAGCTCATAAAAGGCAGTGCCCTTCTAGTTCCACTAGCAACAAAGCATAACTTTCTGGGAATAGATATTAGCCTTTGGGCGTGGTTGATGGCAGCTCACTCAAATAACAACATGACAATTTTACTCAGTATATTATAATAAAAGATCTGTTTCTCTTTGCCCATCATCAAGCATTTAAAAAATAATTGTTTTCGTTGTGTTTGAGCAATAAATCACATGGAAATAAGGTCCATTTAAGTTTTCTTTTAATTGTGTGAGGTGTATTGTGCAACACTTTCAATATTATTCATTTCTCTCTATATATATAAATACACATATATTTCAGCTTTATGGACTCATTAAGAGTCCACAACCTTGATCTCGCTGGTGTGGTGCAGAAGTTTGGAGATGGGATGTCAGCTCGGGTGCTGTCATCTGACCATGGTTCAAAAATTACGAGGCCTGTCCCAATATAGCCCTCATATTCCTTCAAAACAGGATGTTA
This sequence comes from Araneus ventricosus, assembly GCA_013235015.1. Taxonomy (NCBI): domain Eukaryota; kingdom Metazoa; phylum Arthropoda; class Arachnida; order Araneae; family Araneidae; genus Araneus; species Araneus ventricosus. The sequence continues at coordinate 5,171 of BGPR01004434.1, read as the reverse complement.
ATACAACTAAATTAAAGCACAACCTTGAAAACCCGTTACAGCATTTTATGAAGAGAATTTTTCAATCAGCTAGGTTAAGAAGGAAAACATTCAGTATTTTATTCGAGTCCACTTTTAGGAATCCTTTTAGCAAGTTTAACAGTTACAAATTATCTACTAGTAAAATATATTCCTACATATTATTTCATAAAATTTTACACATAAAACCAATATTTGGCATTTTGACACAGATGCCAACTACGAAAACTCCACAAAAACACATTTAGTCTGTGAGTAATGTAAACGGAAGACAAACAGTTCATACCATTTTCACTTTCTCATATACGAGGTATACAAAGAGAAAGTATTACAATCGTCAAAAAATTCGAAATCCAGATTTTGACGAAACTCCATGTTTTAGACCTCCCCGAGTCCAAAAAACACAATTTTGGAATTATGTCTGTCTGTGAACACGATAACTCGAAAACTATTAGAGCTACAGGGAAGAAATTTGGTATGTGATCTTGACACATAATTTGTAGGTTTCTATCAAATTTTGGACAAAATATGTCTACAAGAAGTCTGTCTGTACGCGTCCATGTGAACATTATAACTCAAAAACTTGAATAGCTAGATGGATAAAATTTGGTACACAGTTTTATCAGCAAGAATTTAGGTTTTATCAAATTTTGGGCCAAATCCGTCAAAGGGTTAACTGTCTGTCACTCTCTATAATCGCATACTTATAAACATTATAACTTATAAACTGTTTGTCTTTGATAAATAAAAATTGGTATGAGGCCTGCTAACATTAATTGTAGATCCTTGCCCAATTTTCGTTTCAATCAGTCGAAAAAAAGGTGTTCAAATCACCTATTTGTCTTTTTTCATTACACAATAACATGAGGCCATTATTGCATAATTAAGCTATTCACTTGCGCTAATCCTTCCCACTTCTTACCCACGCATTTCGCCTCCAAGCTTCCGATTCCCAAGCTTTTTCTCCCTCCCCCCCCATTGCGTTAGAGGCGCTTCTTTGTTTTACTGCCTTTAGCTGATTTTTTCTCCATATGTGTTAGGAGTACACAAGAAAGTTTAGGGGAGACCACTCCTATTGACTCAGTAACACAGAAATATTATGCAATATTTGCACAACGTTATACAATATTATGAACACCGAGGGACACCGAATACCTTAACAAAGTATTGTATGTATGAATATTTCCGAGATGCTAAAGTTTCACAAATAATATAAAACCAATGTTTTTTATAAAAATCTTCATTTTAACTCAGGATATCACTCGAGTGGAGGCCTTATTTCGAAAAACTCCACTGGAACAATTATTCTCTAAGATGCTGAATATTATATCATACTAAACAATACAATGCATGCAATATTTTAAATTCTATATTCATCGATGTTTATCAATATTTTAAGGTGAAGTTATTCTTACTGTCAGCAGATGGCAGCATGATCATACGGTAACACTACATTCATCAGCATTGTTCAATATTTTAAGGTGAAGTTATTCTTCTCGTCAGCAGATGGCAGCATGATCATACTGTAACACTTTATTTATCAGCGTTGAATAATATGTCCGAAAAAGATTTTACAAAATGTTCATTTGAATAATAATGTTTACACAATCATTTTGTTTTACTGTATATAATAAAAGGCAGTCCGGATTCAGCTAAGTAAGCTAACCATAAAAAAGCTCTCACATATGTATTATCTATTGTTCTGTGAAAAAAAAATTTCGAGTGTCATTCTCATTGTAAAAATATGCACGTGATTTATTGTTGCAAATATTGTATTTGATTTTCAATACATACTGTAATTATAAATGTTAAAGGTGTCGCGTAATATATTGAAAGAGGAATAAATAAATTTCAAAATTATTTTAAAACCTTTCAACATATTATTATAATTACTTTTAAACTTTATTGCCTTAATTTATTAAATTAACAAACTTAGATATAAGAGCTAAAATTGCTTCCTCTTTGACTTCCAATTTCATTTTGAACTTGAAATTGTTATGATAAAATATAATTTAATTAAAAAGGCTATTCATATTAATTGTCAATGTGCATGAAATTTCGTAGAGATCCGAACTCTGTAACTACATTTTATTATCATCATTTACGCTCTCTCATGCAAGTCTAGCTGGTCCAGTGGTAAGGCGCCAGTTTGGTAAGCAAAAGATCCCAGATTCAATACTCGCTGCAACTAGAGGTGTTCAAAAATTCAGAAAGGTTACCCATAAGTTCAGCACTTAGGAATTAAGTGATTAATGTTTTTCCATGGTTCTAAAATGTATTTTTAAAATATTCAGTATATTGTTATATTATTCAATATAGTGCAATATTATTTAATATGGTGGCTAGACTTAAGTTTAATGTGCGTTCGCCAAAGTTGAATTTTTTTTCTGGCGATTTCTAGCCAAGTATGGTGCACGTTAGTCATTTCATTGCAACCCTTTAATGAAAATATGGCGGACTTTTGGCAAGTATTTCATAGTTGGCGTGACTTTTGCCAACTTGGCGGGAAACCGCACATCAAGTGGCTAAAAGTTTATAGTGCACAACCCTTTCTCTCCGCTTTAGCTCGCCTATTCCTTGCCGCCAAGCAGAAGACGGATTGGCGAAGTCAGAACATTCGTTATTCGTGTCTTATTCGCGCAGGAATCGTTGTATTTTTATTTCTTTCTTCAGCTTTGCGATTTTATTGGTCAGGTATGTGCTATCAACGATTTCATTGGCAGATTTCTTCGAATTTGAATAAAACTTCATTTGGAATTGAAATTCTCGTTTTTGGAATTATTTTTAAAAAAACCTAGATTGCTAACATTCAATGAAAAAGCGAAGCTACTATTTTTCCGCTTTGCCGAAGCCGCTGATGATTTTATTTTGTTTCTTGTTTAAAAAATTTGCCCGGAACCCACTCAAGATGCCGCAGGCATTGCGTGCACAAGCCGTCAATAAAATGCTCACTGCGCACCCAAAACAAATCTTGCTCTTGGCGACAAAAAGTTGTCAATCCTTAGAGGAGGAGGAACGGCTGTGCATCGTAAATTTTACTTTTACCCAATTAGTTGAATTTTTGAAGCTAGGGAAGACTATCATAACTTTTATACTCCCATAAAAGTGAAACCAAAGGTTCATCATCGAAAAGAATTTAAATATATGAAAGAGCCAAGTTTAGAAATTACACAGTCAACTATCATTTTGAATACAGTTAAAACAAATGTATAGGAATGGTGGAAACCAAATTAAACAGGATCGAAATATCATACAAGCTGAAACTAATAATTTCTCACATGAGTGTTGTTTATCCGAAAAGGATATATCAATTTACCTCGTTCTGAAGACCTGGATCCATTTCTAAACTAGTTCAAAATGTACTTCACGGTTGGAAGTTGAGGTTTGCTGCAGCAATTGAAGATAAATTTCAAGATAGGGAATCCCGTTATATCATCAATTTCTAGCACTGGAAGATGGCTGGGGGAGATTGTCGCCAATTTGTTTACATTGGGAGCTCTCTGGCAAACCCTGAGTAATGCGAGATGCGCAGTAACAAAACAATCAATTAGAAAAAATTTTAAATGAAATCTTAACTTAAACAAGAACAACATTTTTTTTATTTATAAACAAAATTTATAGAATAAAATTTAGAAAATAAAATTAAATAAAATGTATACAATGCTGTTCGTATGAGATAATTTACGGAACGAACCGTAAGTACGCGAACTGCCTACGTTTGCTGTAATGAAACTTTTTAAAAAAGATAGGTTGCTATGTTGGCGAAAGCGAAATATGTACCTGAACGTCGTGAAATCTGATGAGATGGGATTTTTAGCAACAAAGGCCGTTTTCCCCTAATGCCAAAAGGATGCACTTAATAAATGTCAAAAGACTTCAGAGATTGAAGAAGAATCCTAAGATGCCGCTTATTAGAGACAGCTTTTTGAAGAAAGGCTTTTAATGAAGGACACAATTGAAAATCAAAATTAAGTTTTGTACAGAGATTTGATCTATGATTTGAGTATTTGGAACAGAGCAAAATAATGTGTTCAATGTTATTTTCAAGATAGCAGCTTTGACAACGAGGGTTATTGTGCAGACCAAACGTATGCAACAGAGCCGGAGTAATAATCATTCGGGTTAAAATTTGTGCGATGATGATATCCTCTCTTCTATTTTTAAGCCAAGGAGTAAGAGATAATATGGTGGGAATATTGCCAATAGATTCTTGATGTTTAATGTTTTGATAAGAATGGTTCATTTTTTGAAGAGAAATTGTCTGTAACGGGTCTATTCTGGTACCCCGGTTGGGTTGGGAGCGTTTCGCCTTTCGACCGCGGGACGTTAATGGCTTTTTCTCGACAGAAAGAAGGAGTCTGATTCTCGTACCTCGGTCGTTTCGAAGGTCGGGTTTTACGCTAGGAACCCAGATAGCAATTTTAGTTTGCAGCAAGCTTGCCACAAATTTGTCATGACAAGAGTGCAAGTTTGCCACAAATTTGTCATGACAAGTGTGCAAGCTTGCAGTAAGTTAACGAAAGCTCCGAAGTCACCATGAAACGAACTTGCAGCAAGTTTGCCGTGTCAAACTCATTGCAAATTATAGCAAAAGCAGAACACGAACACAACCCAGGATAGAACTCGCGACCTCCCGGTTCCGAAGCGGGGACGCTAACCGTTGAGCCAGCTGAACTCTGAGAGGAGAGGATAGATTTCGCTAAAACATCGTTCGATGCGATTCGTATACGATTTATTTTAAACTATTTTCTGGTTTTCATTAATTTTTTGAGTTGAGAATACGATTTGAAGTCAAAGAGAGAGCGATTTTCGCTAATAACTATGTTTTGCTAGTAGAATAAATTATGAAATTAGAGTTCAAAAGTAATTACTTTAAAATGGGACAAAATGTCTAGTTATTATTTTTCAACAAACACCGACTGTTTTTTAGATTTAATTTTGTTTATAAGCGTTAAAATTTCAAAAAAAATAGAAAAAGAAAAAGGCGATATAGTTTTCTTTAAAGTGAGAGTGATATATTTAGTAAAAAGATGGAAAATGCTTCAAAAAATTTTTTTATAAAAAAGTTATTTTTTTCACAAATTATCATTGATTTATTGAATTAATAAAAAAGAATTACGGTCTAGGAGATGCTATTAAAAATCGGATGTTTT
>BGPR01004433.1:99268-112442 GCA_013235015.1 Araneus ventricosus | reverse complement strand
GCTCTGTCATCGAGTGCCGGCAGACTTCTACGCGAAAGGAACCAGTGTCACCTTGTTGTGACGTCACGAAGACCGCAGAGCCTTTGAAGTTCCGTTGGTTGTGATCTCATATTTACGGATCCGCTATATTTGATTGAGGTCGCTTTTCATTGGCTCTCAGCTTCACGTGACTTCGCTTGCTTCTGAATGATGTCATAGGAGCGTTAGTTTGGATTTAGATTTTGTCTTAGCTTATATTGTATCATAGAGAAACCAAAATTATTCCTTAACTATGATTATTTGATATTTCTAAAGGAATGAGAACAAGATAAAGATATTTGCTCTCCATGATACAATAGCTAAGACAAAAATCGAAATCCAAACTAAGCGCGCTCCTGTGACATCATTCAGAAGCAAGCGAAGTCAGGTGACGCTAAGAGCCAATTAAAAGCGACCTCAATCCAAACCATAGTAGGATCCGTAAATATGCGTTGTGATTCTACATAGTAGAGAATGTGGTCGCTTCTCATTGGCTTTCAGCGTCACGTGACTTCGCTTGCTTCTGAATGACGTTTAATCACCGCGCTTAGGCGGGATTTTAATTATTATTTTGTCTTCTGCTACCGCATCATGGAGAAATCAAAACTGCCTTCTAATTATGATTTTTTGGATGTTTCTCAAGAAAATGACGAATAAATGTTTAGAATAAAACAAATAGAGGAGGAACCTTCAGCATTGGTGTGCACTGTTCAGTTTCATGACGTCATTTAGAAGCAAGCCAACCCTATTAACACAAGATATTGTTCTATACCTCCAGAACGTTGTTCGATATTTCGCAGTGGCGAATCTAGGATTCGGGTCTGGGGGGGCTGAGGTCATTAAAAGTTTGTATTGTCGTGATGAATGTCAAACCTCAGGGCTAAAGTAAACCAAAACTCTTTTAACTTTTCTCACCTGACAATAAGAATCATAAAAAACAATACAATATTTTCGATAATTTGATAAAAATTACAATGAAATAACTAGCCAAAAAATGTCTTTGACCGCGTCAAAGCTACAAGTAAAAGTCGAATGACTACAAAAGTAGGAAACTTTTCGAGCCTGTCAAGCCAGAAAGTAATGTTGAAACGTTTTTACTATTTTTTTTAAAAGAGGGAAATTAAGAAAAAACATTTGTAATGATGTTAAATAAAATCAAGAATTCTGGCCCCGTTTCGGGGGGGGCTGTAGCCCGATAGCGCCCCCCCTGGATTCGCCACTGATATTTCACATACCGCATAATATCATGAAGATAACGTAACAATATTGTTGAGCATCTTGTGCTGTTAGGGAAGTCACGTGACGCTGAGAGCCAATAAGAAGCTACTTTATTCCCTACTATGTAGTACCCGCAAATATGCATCCGGCATTGAGAATATAACGATTTTCGCGTTGTGTTTTTGTCCTTATTGTGTGAGTGTCGTACATCTAATAAACATGTTTATGTTGAATTTTCTGGTCTTTTATTTCCATAGACTCATCCTAAAATCTGCTGAGCGTGGTTTTTACACGTTTATACAAAACTTTATAAATCTACTATTATTCGATCAGAATTACTCTATGCCTACCCCATTTGGAGTAGGGATGGGAAAAACCTACCGGTTTGAATCGAAAACAGATTTTTTTTTCGGTTAACCGTTTTTTTCGGTTATTTTTTTTTCCTCCCAGATATAACCGGTTAATTTTTTCAAGTCCAATAACTGGGTAAAAAAACGGATCGGAAGATAGGCTTGATTTTTTAGGTACGATTAGACTAAAATTTACCAAGTTATGAAGCTTTGCATTTTATCATCTCAGACCAACCAACGACAACCACTCACTCGAAGTGTCTGTTGATTGGCGGATTACTGAAAGAGTCTTTATGGACAGATAAATATTCGTCAATGAATTGATTTCCTGCAAAAACAATATTAATAAAAAATTTTGTATAGAAACGGCGCCTTTTTTATGAAAGAAGCCGAAAACCGGTTATTTTGAGCAGTTATAACCGTCAGGTTAAACCGGAGGTGAAAAGAACCTGAATAACCGAAAACCGGTTATTTCCGGAGGTGAAAAGAACCTGAATAACCGAAAACCGGTTATTTGAATAAGGAAAACTCGGTTTATTTTGCGCAATTATCGCCATCCCCTAAAGCTTCACTCTCATTGACTGTCAAATAGATGAAACACTAGTGTGCTGCCTGCCTGGTCTCTTTCAAAGAGTAGATTTATTAAATACATATTTTGAATTAAAATATTAATTCTTCCTCTTTTCTTTTTTACGATAAAGAAATTTTGCAATAGCAAAATAAGTTGACATGGATTAGTACTACAATTTAGGTTGCTAAAGATCACGTAGCTCTTGAAATATTATCTACTATCAGTACTCGCATCGCTTGCCTGTGGAATAGAATTCAAACCAGCTGAGGATCTCCCCTAAACTTTCTCGAGTACTTTCTAAGTGGGAGATCTCCAAAATCTTGAGTTCGAATTTTTTTATGATTACAATATTTCTTGTATACTTCGTATACGAGAAAGTGAACAAAACAAACAAACAAACCTGAAATCATATATCTCTCTGCTACGTTTCAAAAAAATTATTACTTGAAGCAGGTGATAAAATAGGCAAGCAATGGAATATTAAAGCGAAAATTGCTTTGAATTGAATTCGCAAGAAAACAATTTATACTCATCACAACTGCTAAAAGATTTGCTGAAATAATGAGATCGGTTTGAATTTTATTTACGACAATAAAAAAATTGTTACAATTCATGTTTGTAAACATTATTTATTGATGTAAATAAAACTTACAACAATAACAGATTGCTACCAGTACGCATGCGCATGAAAATCGGATTAAAAGAAATTGAAAATGTAATTTGAACGCCTCTTTTTGACAGATTTGGCCCAAAATTTTATACGGACCTACATTCATGACGATATAACTGTGTACCAAATTTTATCCATCTAGCTATTCCAGTTTTAGAGTTATATTGTTCACATGAACGCGGACAGACAGACAGACTTCCCGTAGACGGATTTTGTCCAAAATTTGATAGAAACCTACAAATTATGTTTAAAGATCACATACCAAATTTCGTCACCGTAGCTCTAATAGTTTTCGAGTTATCGTGTTCACAGACAGACACACACACAGACATAATTCCAGAATTGTGTTTTTCGGACTCAGGGAGGTCTAAAACGTGGAGATTCGTCAAAATCTCGAGTTCGAATTTTTTGACGATTACAATACTTTCTCTTTGTATACTTCGCATACGAGAAAGTAAAAAAACGCCCACAATGACATGAAAAAGTTCTGAAAACAAAACAAAAGATACACATTATTGATTTTCCCGCTTATTTTTCTTCGCAATAATGACAACTGTAAAAAAACAATACAGAGTATGTTAATCCGAAACAATATTAAAAAATTGCAACGTGAAAATGATTATTATACAGCAAGTAAAATATGCGAGACATAAACACGTTAAGACACTACCGAAAATAATAATCGAAGTCATCCAGTTGAAGGTTATGACGTAACCTGCGCTCTGCACCGTCAGCCAATCAAAATTGCCAGCAACGTTCCGGAGAAGTGTCGCGGGAGAAACTCGATAGAGGAAAAATATCTTTTCCACTGACCAGCAAGAAATTAATTATAAAAACGGGAAAAGATATTTTAACCATTCTTGTTTTAAATCCGACAGAACCGTTGCAGTTATAAGCTGAAAAAAAATAAAAATAATAGTGTTATTAGAACGTTGGATGCAGCAAATTTAAAAACAAAAATAAAATTTCGATGGCAAAACTGACTATTTTTTAAAAATTTCTCAAAATTTAGTAAATTATGTTTGAATCTCAAAACAAACTTCATTAGAAAGAAAATTGTTTGTTCTATCTGATTGTGCATTGATTGTTTTTCAACGATCATTAGAAAAGATACTACAGCCGTAAACGTGCCAAAAATTACCTAAAACAACGCAAAACATTAAATAAAAAAATTTCTATATTGAATTTTAAAATTCCGGCTTCGAGATGCATTGAGTCACCTTTACAACTACCTGTGCGCCAAATTTCATGGCTGTCAGTGCGATAGATTCGTCTGGACATCGCGCGCACACGCGCGCACACACACACACAAACATTACCTTTTATGATATGGCAGTTTTTATTTGCTAAAAGTAAAATTCATTCTGATTTGAAGAACCTATCTTTAACCTTGATTTTCTTTCGATTTGATCAAAACAAATATTTAGCTCGCCATTTATATCAAACGCATCTGACGTAAAAAAAAAAAACTACAAAATTTTATCTTTGTTGACGATCAAAGAAGTACTTGTTATACCAGCAGAGATTTATGATAAGAAGAATTATCTAAGGAAATAAGTATCAGATAATACGTTTCGTCAGTGCTACCTGTATTAAAACAACAATGTACGAGGACCTGGGAAGTTCTTTATCTAACTAACTATAGCAATGATGCAAAATTCTCGAACACAAAAAAGAAGCTTATTTAAAAAAATACTTAGGAATTTCAATTGTTTTAATTCGATAACAAATTTAGCAGTAAACAAAAAAAAATTCTTTATATTTAACCGAACAATGAAGCCATTGAAATGTTTGAGATAACTGTTTAGATTTCTTCTTTTCTATATCCAATGAAGTACAGAGTTTTCATAATTAAAGTTCTCCTACTCAGAGCTAACTACAACCGCAATCATTGTAATTTTGTAAATAATAAAATATTTTGTAAAATAAATTAAATAAAATATCGTTTGGCCATAAAAGACATTAATTAAATAAAAAATCGTTTATTTATTTATTATTGAACATGACATATTCCTCGTGTGCCACAAATGTACAACACGAGGCTTGCAGAAATAAGTATACAAAACAATTCAGTCTTTGAAAGACAATTCTTTACACAAAAAATTAAAATAAAAGTAAAGAAGAAAATAAAAAGAAGTATTGAAAACAAACAAATAATGCAAAATAATGAAATGAAGTAGATAATACAAAGTAAAAAAATAATAAAAATATCATACTGAACTCCGTCAAGAACTGAAAATCAAAATTTCAATAATCAAGGAATCAAAATTATACTGATGTAAAAGGTATAAAATACCTTCTTTGGAGAAAAAGAAGGAAAAATAGATATATCTAAAAAGTAAAAAAGGGGGAGGATACATAAAAAAACATGTGAGAAGAAGAAAACAAACATCATTATAGTAATATTGAGCAAAACGGTTTTACAAAAAGTGCATAAATTTTTCTAATCAATAGGAAAAACATTATTTACTAGCTGTTATGCCCGGCGTTGCTCGGGATTAAAATACTTTCATGCCTAATATTTTTGATGTAAAAACTACTTTTGTTTAGAAAATTATAATGCCCAAACTTCTTTTATCGTTTGAAACGTTTTTTAATTAGAATGAGAATATCAATTGAACCAGACGGTTTATAAACTTTTAATATAGCGTAAAAATAGTTTTTGTTACATAATACATACTTTCGAATAAAAAACCCTCGAAAATAAGTGTGAAACATTTGATTGAAATCGGTCCAGTGATTTAGGAGGAGATGTGGAATATAGCCACATACCCACAATGACTTTTATTTGTATTAAGATAATTAATAGTATGAACAAATTCTGTAAAAGATAAGAAAGAGGACTTTGTTGTTAATCAATGAAACCAGGGCGACAGGCCAGTCCTTTTCTGAAACGCCAAGTTTTTGCTGTTAAATTTTCCGGCAATCCTAGACTTCCAGCACCGAAAAATAATATACTCTACGTTTTGAATTTCTCTTGTATAACAGTCACACTCGTCACTAGTCTCTCGATGGAACCTCTAGAAATATTCCTCAAAATTACCATGCCCATCGAGGAACTGAGTCACTTTAAAATGGAAAAAGAAGAGAGAATTTCGTCACTAGTCTCTCGATGGAACCTCTTGAAATATTCCTCAAAATTACCGCCCATCGAGGAACTGAGTCACTTTAAAATAGCAAAGAAGAAAGAATTCTCACTAGTCTCTCGATGGAACCTCTGAAATATTCCCAAAATTACCACGCCCATCGAGGAACTGAGTCACTTTAAAATAGCAAAAGAAGAAAGAATTTCGTCACTAGTCTCTCGATGGAACCTCTTGAAATATTCCTCAAAATTACCACGCCCATCGAGGAACTGAGTCACTTTAAAATAGCTAAAGAAGAAAGAATTTCGTCACTAGTCTCTCGATGGAACCTCTTGAAATATTCCTCAAAATTACCACGCCCATCGAGGAACTGAGTCACTTTAAAATAGCAAAAGAAGAAAGAATTTCGTCACTAGTCTCTCGATGGAACCTCTTGAAATATTCCTCAAAATTACCACGCCCATCGAGGAACTGAGTCACTTTAAAATAGCAAAAGAAGAAAGAATTTCGTTCCAGCGAGTCTCGGGAAGGAATTTGATTCACACTCCAATACGCCACAAAAAACGTTGTATGGGATATCCTCCATATCTCGGTAACTACATGTGTTAAAAGCATAAATAATGTCTTATTTTAGAGATAAAGGGTAACAACAGAAGTTACAAAAAAAATCGGAATTGTAGTTCAGCGATACCGAGTCCCAAAGTTGGGCAAAAATACGCATGAATTGGTGACATGATCCTCTATATCTCGGTAACTACATATGTTAAAAACATAACTAACGTCTTATTTTAGAGATAAAGGGTAACAACAGAAAAAGCTTACTTAAACTTATAAACTTACGAGAAACTTCGATAAACAAAAGAGTCACGCGAGTAAAGCAGTCCTACGCCCTTTAACATCAGCGGCTGTTTGAAAATACAGCCTCCTATCATTTTTTTCTTTTTTGTGTGACTGGCTCTCTCCCCTTCCCTCTGGTCCAGGAGCTTTTGATGACTGAGTCTTTTCCAATGACATTTGGGAATTCCTACGTTTATGTTAATTGACATACTAAGGGCATTCTTTCCCAAAAAAATCGGCTCTTTCATTACCAAGGATCCCACAGCGTCCTTTCACATGAGCGAAGAAAATATCCACGTGATTCTCTTTAAGAATTCTAAGAATTGCGAGAGTTTCTATCATCACGGAACAGATTACGTATTGAGAGAAAGCGGCTCCATTTTCTTTAAACCACTTTACTTCGAGGTTTGTGCCTACCTTAAAATCGCCGTTTTCATGAAAACTTTCGAAATTTCCCCCCCATTTTTTTCAGTTAGGATTCCAAAAATGGTTTACTTTAGTTTCTTCGATAGTTAGAAGCTAAGTTATTGCCCAAATTATGAACCAAAAGTGAAATTTTCGAAACCGAAAATAAGCCATAGAATTGTAAACAACGCATCTAATTAGATATTTCTTTATTCTTAAACAATGTGAATGTATAATTTACTTTTTAAATATAGAATTAAGTTTTATTTATTATTGTTTTAGACGTATCTGGCAACTGTTTCTCTACTTACGGGATATTTTAACTAAAGGAAATTTCGCTCACTCCAAACACTGCTATTAGGTACTAAGATAGCAGTTTTATTATTCGACTCAGGCGATATAGGACTGAAATTATAGGTTTAGGAATGTAAAAATTGAACCAGAAATTATTTAATAAAAACTACATAGAAATTGATATTGAGAGAATTAAGAAATCGAAGCGGCAAATAGAACCAAAAGCAAAATTATCAAGAAAAAAATTAAAAGCTAAAAGAAAATTAAAATTAATTAAAAATTAAGTCAAAGAAGGCTTGACTTACAAATACTGTGAATTTTAAGTTGTTAAAATACGTATATAATATTTTGTGGGACTTTAAAATCTTTATTTGCGTTTTCTGGAAAACTGTTATTTTCATTTTTTTTGTATTGCGATAAATCTCATTTTTTAAAAAGCTTTTAATATATTCAAATGAAATTTTAACACTATGTTCTATACATCTGTAGGTATGTTGTGAACCTCAAATATAGTTTGAAAGTGTATAATTATTTCCTTTAAAGCTGTTTTTATTTGAAAAATCGATAATTTATTCTTGTAGAAACCTATTGCGTATACAAACTTTGGTATATCTCAGTAACTTTAAGTGGTACTCTAAATATTCTGCTTCACGACACAGGTAAATGTATAACAAATATATTAACGAAACAAAAAGTGAAATATATGCATTAGAATTTGTTATAGGAAGTTTGGTGTAAACATCAATTTTTACTAAATTTTGAACAGAAATGACCAAAATTTCGAAAATAAAATTTTTTTTCATTAAAATGGCATTTGAATTCCAGTTTTATACACCATTATAACTGAAAACATAAGTGTTGAATAAAGGGTAGATAGACGAAGATCTCTTAGTATAAAATATAATTCAGTCTTCGTCGTGTAAGAACTCAATCATAGTGCTGATGCACATTGATTGAAATCATAGTGCTGATGCATATTGATTAAAATCAGAGTGCTGATGCACATTGATTGAAATCATAGTGCTGATGAACATTGATTGAAATCATAGTTCTGATGCACATTAATTGAAATCATAGTGCTGATGCACATTGATTGAAATCATAGTGCTGATGCACATTGATTGAAATCATAGTGCTGATGCACATTGATTGAGTATTTTAGGAATAAAAGGAATATTAGGTTATCTTTTTTTCTTATTTTGAGGGTAGGCATTAGGACTTGGACAACTTTCAATTTTACTTTTCACACGAACTTGGGGAAACAAAATTTTCACTTCTTTTTTCACGTCCATCTGCCGGATTTTGTACTTATTTTTGTTTCTATTATTGTCTTGACTTTATCCTGTGATAGGTGTTTCATTTTGTAAGTTATTTTAGTGTTATAATTTAGAATTAACTTTTAAGGAGAGCTTTAAATTACACTCCGTCGTAATCAACTATTCAAGCGGTATAGTTATTAAATAGCAAGTATCAACTTGGGGGAAACATAATTCTTTAACTTTTTTTAAAATCCCTTATGTTTTCTTGTGTTTGCATTTACCGAATTTGAGTTCGCGTACTCCCAACTGGTCCTTCGCGTTTCCCCAGGGGTACGCGTACTACAGGTTGGGAACCTCTGATTTAGATTAATGAAATATGATAGCAACTCTTGGCATCAAAATATTTGGTTCGTCCAGAAAGTAAGTTTCCTCGAGGCCGTAAAGAGGCACAAAACATAATTACTTGGAAATATATATTGAAGCAGACATCGCACTCTTTCAGCTACCTCTCAACATAACAGCTGCCGGAATTGAAGCTCGTGTCATACAGTGAGACCAATTTCTGTACACCGGTGTCGAAGAAATTCGCCGTCGGAGAGTGGGTCGTCACCGGAGAAAAGCTGCCTGGTGCTAGAGCATATTGTTACCAGCATGGAACGTCGCTTCCCGGCAATAGTAGTCTTTTGGTTGGGAAACGACATTTACAGAGGTTCTTACTAACTATCGGGGGAGGTCACCCATTGACCCCCGACCTTGGCGACCGGATAGAAAAGTTGTAAAGAATAAATGCGAAAATTTCTTTTAAAAGCAAACGATTTCAATTTTCGAATTGTCTTGTCAATATTTTCGCCTGCGTTAGCACTATTTCCCGAGTTGAAAACAATTCAGCTTCAATGGAAGTAGATACAATTTTGGTGTCAGTATGTGGATTTGAACCTGGGATCTTTGGGTTTTGAGTCAAGTATGCTAACCACTAGACAAAAGCAATTCCCTATGGCCGGAGGTGGATACTGGCTTAAAAACATCACAGAATAAGACGGAGCACTATGCACTACATTTTATTCAAGTTTCACAGGTTTCTCATGGAAGAAGATGTTAAGTGCACTTAACATGTTCTTCCACGAAGAAACTGCAAGAGACCGTGCACTTAACATGTTCATCCACTGAAAACTTCGTAATTTTTTTTTACTTTTGAGATTTAATGGACTTACTGTATTTAAACTAGATTGCAACATTTTCTTTTGCCCGACTATCTTAACTTTTTCAAAAATGTCGCTTAACATGTTCTTTTGCCCGACTATCTTAACTTTTTCAAAACTGTCACTTAACATGTTCTTTTGCCCGACTATCTTAACTTTTTCAAAAATGTCACTTAACATGTTCATCCACTCGGCTCTTCATTTATATTTTTAAAAATGTCTGTTCTTTGGGAAAGTCGTCAATAAATGTGTTGTTTTTCAAGGAAAGCGTCATCGTACTTCATACAAGGTTGGAAATACAGTACAAGGCATGGACTGTGTTTTATATTTCAGATAAATTTATCGAATTGCATTTTATTTTTTATTACACAAAGCTCAGTTAAAAAAGCAACCAGCGACTCTCGACTTTCTCGTATGCTTAACCCTTTAATTGTTTGAAAATTGAATATTTGTCGAAGTATTCAAGAAAAACTAAAAAACGGGGTGTAAAATCTATGATGGCGGCCCAAGCGCCCCCCCCCCCACCCGACAGGGGCCTTTCAACAAGAGCCCCTCGCAAACACGTGTACCAATTTTCAAAACTATATGATATAGTATTTTTTTTTCAAACCTTCGTTGACTGGACTATCAACTAAGATTTTCTTACAAATTCATCAATTTTGAGACCGATTATCTCAAAAACTAATAAAGCTGAAAGAAAAATAAAAGCATACATTTGTAGAGAAATTTACGCCCTCTAATTTGTTATATCAATTGTATCTTGAAAATTGAATAATTTTCTAGATATTCAAGAAAAACTTAAAGAGGGGGGGTGAAATCTAAGATGGCGGCGTGAGACCCCAAGGACAGGGCACTTTTAGTATATTTAACAGGAGCCCATCGCGAATATGTGTGCTAATTTACAAAACTTTATGATGTAGTGTAAATTTTTTTTAACCTTCGTTGACTGGACTTTACAAATTCATCCATTTTTAGACCGATTATCTCAAAAACTAATAAAACTAGAAGAAAAATAAAAGAATGCGTTTGTAGGGAATTTTACGCTCTTTGATTTGCTAAATCCTGTGCAGTTTTAAAATTGAATAGTTTTCAAGATATTCAAGAAAAACTAAAAGAGAGGGGATGAAATCCAAGCTGGCGGCGTGAGCTTCTCCCGTAGAACTGGGGACATTAAGAATGTTCGACAGGAGCCCAATACGAACATGTGTATCAACTTTCAAAACTATATGATTTAGTGTTTTTTTCAAACCTTCGTTGACTGGACTATGAATTAAGATATTCACACAAATTCTTCCATTTTGAGACCGATTATCTCAAAAAATAATAAAGCTAGAAGAAAAATAAAAAAATGCATTTGTAGAGAATCTTAAGCTCTTTAATTCGTTAAATCATATGTAATTTCAATATTGAATAGTTTTTGAGATATTAAGAAAACTGAAAATGGGGGATGAAATCCAAGATGGTGGCAAAATTTGAGATTCATCATATGAAAAACAATTAAATCTAGAAGAAAAATAAAAGTATGTATTTGTAGAGAATTTTACGCTCTTTAATTTGCTAAATCAATTGTAATTTGAAAATTGAATAGTTTTCGAGATAGTCAAGAAAACCTAAAAGAGGGGATAAAATCCTAGATGGCGGCGCGAGCTCACCCCCAGGACCAGGGACGTAAGAATGTTCTCTAGGTGCCCCTCACGAACCAATTTTCAAAACCATATGATTTACTGTTGCTTTCAAACCCTTCGTTGACTGGACTAATATACGATTCCGATTAAACAGATGGGTATTTAGATGTCAGGTGAAGTAATTAGCTCAAAGTATTTGGAAATACAGTCGACGCTCGTTATAACGACCACACATTATAAAGACCGTTCCGTTATAACGACCAGTGATAAAATCGCCAACTAGGTTTCCCTATGCACTCTATGCTATTTTACTTCCGGTATAACGACCGTCCAGTGTCGTCTGATCCCAATACAACGTCCGAATTCAACGGACACTCTTCCCGGTATTTTCCCAAAAAGAACATGTTTCTAAATGTGTAACTTGAAATGACATTGATTATTGTATTGCCAAGCTCCGTAGATGTAGAGTCTTCAGTGTTGCAGTTCAACTTTGACGGGGGGGAGGGGAATTACCACTCACCACAGCGCGGAAATTAGAATGGCCTAGAATAAAAAATGTTTCAAGTGCTATTGAGACTTTAAAATGTTTTTTTTTTGAAAGGCAAGAAAATACAGAACATTATTTATCATCTTTAACTGAAATGGAAAATTATGTTTTGCAAAAATCACATATGTAGAAAAGACAAGCAACTATTTCTGATTTTTTTCTTTAGAAAATAAATGTTTTTTAAGTCCACCCTCTATTTTCCACTTTAAAATCTGTTTTAGAAATGTATTTTTAATTGATAAAATTTTAATTTTAATATCAATGATAAAAAAATAATATGAGTATTTAGTTGGAATCTCTTTAAAAATCGCCTATTTTTACGGAACTGCTGATCGTGCATGTGTACATTGTTTAATTATATCCACTATAGCGACCACTCGTTATAAAGACCTTTTGCTGTGGGACCCTGAGGGTCGTTATAACGAGCGTCGACTGTAACAGTAAAGAATTTGGAAATGACAACACGTTATTTCATAACTTCATTTCCGAACTTCCTCATTCATGAATATTTGTGAAGTGACTTTAAGGGTTTTGTTTTCGTGTCACAATATCAGAACTTAACAACAGATGGGACAATTAACAGTAGAAGGGATATCTTCCGATGCTTAAAACCATGGAAACTTTATCGCAGTCGAAAATATTTTTGATGATAAAGGGTTTTCCCGCCCACAAATTATGTTTGAAAAGAATCACGTAGAGGGTGTTTTTTCGATCACGAAATAAATGCATTCGTTGCGCAGTTGAAGTGTGCAATAAATTGCTTGAACCAATCATTTTGCCAATTTCAGTAGCTTTCCTCGTTTTCTTTTTCTGTAGATGAATTGAGCACGAGCGGCCTTTTTATTGTGATGCGCATAAATTCAAACTTTTTCCCCTCATTTGTTGTCCTGATTTTTCATTTTCAAACATGTTGAATTTTTCGATTCTTCTTTTGTTGATTTTTGTAAATTCGCCTCCTTGCAGTTTTGGTTCAGAGTAAGTAAATTTTGAAAATTTGATTTTTCATTATTTTATTTATTTAAAACTCATTGCTCATTATTTCATTTCATTATTATATTAATTCTTATTAAAGAAATCCTTTGGAATATATATTGA
>BGPR01004433.1:84237-97690 GCA_013235015.1 Araneus ventricosus | reverse complement strand
TTGTATTTATTATATTATATTTATTTTTATTTGTTATTTTATTGTATTTATTATATTATATTTATTTTTATTTGTTATTTTATTGTATTTATTATATTTTATTTATTTTTTATTTGTTATTTTATTGAATTTTAGTATTATGCGTTTTTACTGTATTTGTTAAGTTTACACTGATTGTATTTGTTGAATGCTTGCACAATTTATCACTTTTCCTTTGTACTCTTCCCCGTCGGCCGTTAAAACGCTCCATACCTTATGGGTGAGTGGGTCGGCGTGGGTAATAAATAAATAAATAAATATTTCTCTAAAAAAATATAATATTTTAAATACACGATGAAAGACTCTAATGGTATGGAAACAATCACGTCTGCTTGAAAATTTTTCATCAAGTTGCCATGTACGACTTTCATAATTAAAGATTTTAAGCTTAGCAATTTACCTCCCTTTTTTCACAAAAGTTAAATTTTTCTTTAAATGTTTTTTTAGATTAATTATGACTGATTTCGCTTAGGTTGATATCTAGGAGTTGGAACACACGCGATTTCGTCGCCAATATGGCTACCTGAGGAATCCAGCAGATTAGTTCCATTGGCAACCCATCGGTTAGATCGCTTACGTCACGGCAAACGTTTCGCGTTTTTGAGTTGTTTACATACCACGCGGAATATTATAAAACTTAAAAATATTTATTAAATATTTAATTAAATAATAAACTATATTTTAATTAGGATAATTTCAAATAGTAAATAAATGAAAAATGGAACTTTGATTTATTTAGTGATTATATATTTCTCCGATTACATAATTGAGAGATCTTTTTTCCTTTGCCTTATAATAAAAATCGTTTGTATGGAATTTTTGAAGTTGCTTTTCAAATTTTGGAATTCATCATTTGGAATGCTGTCTTCACCTGCGTTACGGTTTCCTTGATGCGCCGCATTGTTCGTTTTTCTTTTTGATATAGTTGGAACGTTTCCTCCCAAGTGCGAATATTAGAACTGAGTGATTCTTAATTTTTTATTATTACTTGTTTTGAAGACTGCTTAGGGCAAATGCTCTGCTGCTTCATTAGAATAATTAAAAGAAACAGATTCCTTACATTCAATGAGCTAGGAAAGCTAATAATTCTGTTGAAATTCTACATTTGAAACGGGAGGTAGTGTAACGACAAACCACAAACGCAATGGGTTCGAAACAAGATTAAACTTTAAACGATTAACTTTTAATTGTGATCGATGCACGTTTGTTTACTATTAGGATCAGAAGCGGCCCGAAGTAGCTTTCCCAACCGTGCAAGGCAAAAATATGGCACCCCCTCCACACACGCACATATCCAACATATTTTTTTTTTTTAATTTTACAATGCCCGTATTCTAAATATCAAACAAAATTTTTCTTAGAAATATGCATGTTTTACTTGTAAATATGACTTGATACCACTATGGTGAGAATTTTTATACTTCAGATATATTTAAGTTTATATAGCGGTCATTGAAGAGAAAGAGAGCAAAAATAATGTATTCAATAAATTTATTTTAAAAAATATATGACTTTATTTCTCAAGTTTATTATACCATTTTTTTCTTCACCTTCCCTCTTTGGCGCCATTCCGGACTTTGGCGCCACGAGCAGTTGCCGGGGCCTCGGGCCTCCCCGATTAGCATCCATCTTGCCTTGGCGACTTGGCGTTCTGGCGCCGTTTTAATAAGAGTGTGTTGCAACTTCTAGATTTCAAACTTCGCTTATTTACAAAATCGAGGAAAAAACGAGCATGAATTATTCTTGCTGTTTTTATACTCTATTTTTAACCCTTTCAATCCCAGTGATGACATTTGGAATCATTATTTTCATTACTAGAAAATCACTCGTCATGGTATGACGGATGCAAATTGCCTATTCATTCGAGAGATTTTCCGTCACTGTTTCTCTAGAGTAATTAATAACTAAGTAAATTAGATTGCGAATAATTCAGTAATCTTAATTAACTAATATAATTAGTTACTTCATTAAGTAATCTTAATTATTCTATTAATTAAGTTTGTCGGTATTCATCGTAAAAAAATGTAGTAAACTAATTAATGATTGTAAAGTATTAAATTATAGTAAAAAATATATACAGAATATGTATGGAATAATTCAATAACCATGAAATTCTCAGCTTGTCGAACGTAAGTCAAAAGTTAAAATTTCATAGGAATTCTTTTTTGAAATTCTAATCAAAACAAAGCACTTCTCTTCTTGTCAAACGTTGTCAAAAAATAGTATCAAATTATATCATCACGATTGCAATAAATAATCAGATGCATCGTGGCGTCCAAACTATATAACTCACATGATATACCACTGACGTGATTTACTACTTTCTATTGAAAAACGGAAATTAATTTGAAATATATAATTAATATAATTTAAAATTTCTCGGAACTATTGATCATAGCGAGATAAATTTTATATCAATCGATACCAAATTTTATTTCACTATTTTAGAGCTATTAAATCGTGAAATAAGAACGACAATTGCTTTTTTTAATTTAAAATTACTGAAATTTAGGTGCTATAACAATGAAATGATGCTGTTTAAAGTCTCGCAGTGTTATGGCGCGAATTTTATTGTTGGTGACGTCAGAGCGTTAACGGATGAGTGAGTGACAGATCTGGGCTATTATATTAGTAATTTTTTGTTCGACATCTAAACCTGCCTCCAATACCAAATAGACATCATTAAATTCTTTGACAGAAACCTACAAATTATGTTTAAAGACCACATACCAAATTTCATCCACATATCTCTAATAGTTTTCGAGTTATCGTGTTCACAGACAGACATAATTCCAAAATTGTGTTTTTCGGACTCGGGGAGGTCTAAAACGTGGAGATTCGTCAAAATCTCGAGTTCGAATTTTTTGACGATACACAATACTTTCTCTTTGTAAACTTCGTATACGAGAAAGTAAAAAAGTCAAAATAAAAATTAATTTTAACATAATTTAAATGAAATTATAGATACAATTTCGTTCTTATCATTTTTAAATATGTTAAAATATATTATTTTAGCTGGGTTTTTTTAAATCTTGTTTTAAAAATTTTATGTTCCGTTTTGTTTTCTCCCTTTTCTCTTTCTTTCTTAATTTTTTTTTTCTTTTTGAACTTTCGTATTAGGCTCAAAATGAGTACATTTCCAAAATTTCAGAATTTTAGAATGAATAATTCTATGTTTGGAACTCAAAGGGTTAACTTGATTTGTTTTATGTTTGTAAGAATGGAATTTTTTTAGACAATTTTGCACTCACTTCCCAATGTTCTAGTTTAATTTTTTTTATACTTGTGTATTCTCAATGAAAGTGCATTATTTTAACAATATCGTAACTTAAATATCAGTTAATCGATTAATCATTTTTAATATCGATTCTACATACGAATGAGTCATCTGTTACTGAATTTGAGAGAAATTGATTTTAGGATTCTATTATTATACTTATAATACTGAGTTATAAATTAAAGGCTAAAAAGTGAAAATAAGGGATAATAAGGACTAAAAGAAAACATAAAAAGTAAATTAATTTTTAGTACCCTACTAAAAGTGTCTTTTTAAACTGTTTTTAATCAAATTTAATCACTAGATCGCTATTTTAATCATTAGCATCACAATTTTAATCTTGTGTTCCCAACTTACTCATAGAATTACATTTTATACTTCTAAAAGGGAGGACTTTCTAAAGACAGCTTTCTAAATCCATTCACAATTTTAATCTTGTGTTCCCAACTAACTCATAGAATTACATTTTATATTTCTAAAAGAGAGGACTTTGTAAAGTCAGCTTGCTAAATCCATTGATAAAAAGTCCTCGCGCATTTAAAAAAATATTGAAAAAGGGGTCTTATAATTTCATAAATTTGAACGAAAAGAATAAAATCACTATGTATTGTTATTAAGCATAAGAAATATTTTATTAAAAGTTTCATGAAAATTAATTATATATTTAATTTTCAATTAATTAAAAACTAACTTTCAATGCGCATGCGCAGTTCAAGCTCTTCCGTTGACGCACGTAAAAAGCTGAACAATAATGTAATAAAATATTTAAAAAAAAAGGAATCTTTAAATCAAGGGATCATATAATAATATGAATCCTTATTCACTTAATTACTACTAAAATTCTCTCTTTTCAAAAAGCTTTGTTAAAACTTTCTTTGATAAACCTAGGAGAGTTTTCTCTTTTAGAAAACGGTTCTCGATTTAAACTGGTAGGTTTTCCCCATTCCTATTGGGACGATAAGAAACCCTGACCGGTATCAGTTTCACTTACAGTCGGACCTCTATTTAACGAACCTCTATTTTGCGAATTTCTCTATTTTTCGAATTTTTTCTTGGAACCAAGAACATTTTGCGAATTTCTTCGTAAAATAACCTCCAAATAGCGAAGTGCATTCTCTATTTAACGAACTTTTTCTTGTGATTCACTATATTTTTTTCTCCCTATTTCTCAAAATATTTCTAAACATTTCAAACTTATTCTTTCTTTTAACACATTTTATGGTGATCAATGACCTTGAAGCTGGAAAATATCAAAGCGAAAGTGCTTGAGCATCAAAGAAAAAAATTTAATTCTTCTTTGAGGTGGATAAAGGCGTGGAAAAAAGGATATTGCTTTAAAATTTGGTATTCCTCCAAACAGCTTATCAACCATATTAAAAAAAATCGTGATAAGATACAAAATTATGATTCATCGAATTCTTGTTCAAAACATTTAAAAGCATGTATCTATGAAGATGTGGATGAGGCAGTTTTGAAGTGGACAGTGTGAAAATTAAAAACAATACAGCAATGAATTGCGATGAAGACGAAGATGATGAAGGTGGAAATGATCATGATGTAGAAATAAACAAACCTTCGTATGATGAAATGCTAAAATTCACTAATTTTAATATAAAATTATTTTTTTAATTGAAAATACAGTGTATTCCCGGACAATGTTTTGTTTTATTCTTGTTTTCCTTGCAGATTTCTTTTTAATGGGTAAAATATATAAAACAAATAGATATTAATTTACAAAATATAGGTGTGATTAATTATTTGTTTAATAACATTTAGTGTTTATGAATTTAAAATCTGTTTTGTGTAGTTTAAAGTACTTTAGAAGGTGAATCTCTATTTAACGAATTTTCCATATAACGAACTTTTTTTCGGGATTTAGCGACTTCGTTAAATAGAGGTCCGACTGTATTTCATTTTTTTTTCACCACCTAACTATTGATACATCATAAATCACTCAATAAATGACTAATATTTGTTTGAATTCGACTGAATCAATTTTATTTGGATATAAAGTTCATTAAATCAAAAGGACCATACAATAATATGAATCCTTATTCACTTAATTACTGCTAAAATTCCCTCTTTTCAAAAAGCTTTGTTAAAACTTTCTTTGATAATTGTAGAAGATTCTTCTCTTAAAAAAATGCCAAAATTTTAATTCTGGTTGTTTTATTTTTCAGACAGGAACTAGGTGATGGCGTTCATCTGCCTGATACTCCAGAAAAAATATTTGAAGTTGTAGAGGAAATATCAAAAGTTAGTCTCCTTTTATCATCTATTTATACACATTTTTAAAACTACAGTAGAACCCAAGGAATCCGAATCCCAGGAATCCGAACCCCAGGAATCCGAAATTTCGAATAATCCGAACATCTATTTTTTAAATTTTTTAAAAATTTTTTACTGAAAAATGAAGGAAAAATAACAATTACGAATCAGAAATAAAGCTAATGTTTATTCCTGACTTAAAAGAAGTATTTGAAGTAGTCTTTAAGAATGAATACAGCATTTTAATTAGTAAAAATGGAAATAAAGATCATACAAAGATAGGCAAAAAAATATAAATAAAAAAAATAAACTCAGAGGTAATCGAATAAAACCAAAAGAAACAAGGAATCGATTCAAGTCCATTTTTTCCAGGGCTAAGAACTTTATTCAAAATGGATTCAAAATAATAATTGGGAAATTTTTCTGTAAGAATCTAGCATTACGCCAAGCATAGCTTCTCGTAGCCCGAAATTTCCCAAACAAAGGACAAAGGAGATCTGTACATCAAAAAGCCTCATTTCAAAAGAAAGAGGAAAAACACACACATCAAAACGCTAATAAGATTGGTTAAAATTATCAGCCATCTGGCTGTATTAAAATAAGCCTTCATAAATAAAATACTTACCCTATGCCCATGGTTGAGAAAAATAAGAAAAAAAGTAATTAGTAAAAACTAACTCATATATCTTCTTTTTACCCTCAACTTGTTTTGCCGCTGTACCGTGCGAATAGCCGCGTTCTCTCTCTGTACGCCTTCACAGAACACCCAGAGTCAACACTCTACTGCATTTGTTTATACCAAGAGTATTTTACCGAATTTCCCGGAATCCGAATAAAGGTCAGTCCCAATTGGTTCGGATTCCAGGAGTTCTACTGTATAGTTCTAATTATTTGCTATTTGTTAAATTGTTTACTTGATGAATTGTTTACTTGATAAATTGATATATAAAAGCACATAAATTAATAACTTGATATTATATAATATAGTATATAAACACTTAAATATATAACACTGCAGTTCATTAGATTAAAAAATTGCATTTGTTAAATTAATTTGTTCGTATATATTTTAAATATCTTTTTTACTAAAAATAAAAACAAAGGAAAGATATCATGCATAAATATAAAAAAGGAAGAGTTAATAAAGTTAGATATGAATGCAAAAAAAAAATTACTCCTGAAAAAGGAACTAAAAAATTTATTAATATTGATACATAAAAAACAACAATTGACATTAACTTATATATCTCTAGGCTACATATTATCAGGGCCCCCCTGTTCTTAAACTAATAATGTTGATCAACATTCGCGAACATAACAAAGGAAAAAAAACATATTGTATTAACCTGGAAACTCAAAAGTCCGAGAGATTTTTTTTAAAAAAAAGTCCGCGAGATTCCTTTTTTTTTTCCTTATCAAGAGGGGGATGCATTGGATCCAATAACTTTTCACTACTGTTCGTCATGAAATACGAAAATATATTGATAAAGGAAAAGGTCTTATCTGTTCGGTCCCTGCGATCTCCAAAATGGTACGATTCCTCCTTCGTCAATTGTTATCCATCACACAAGTTTGCTCCTTATTCTACACTCCAGACGGGGGAACATTACACGAACGAGCATTTACAAACTCTTTTTCGTGCAAAAAACTGAGCAAAAAGAACACAATTCGAATCGTCCCCACCGGAACGAAGTATATGCACCATTTTTTTTTCTTCCGATCATCCAGCAGCGCGTCTCGAATATATCTTTTTAAGTGAAGGGATCTAACCCCTCTTCACACCCTGGCCTTGCGTCACAGAAAAAACAACTCCTGATTGGATACACTTGTTGCCAGGCGCTGTTTTAGAGTGACCTTATATATATATATATATATTGTAAAACAAGATGTATCACATTTTTCCTGCACGGCCTAGTCCAGGGAGGGGTAATCTAATCTGTATATAACCCTCTGATACCGGGCGAGTCGGTCCCGGCCGGTCTAAAAATTTCGCCTTAACACCGACGAAGGCCGGTCTGAGGCGGTTGGCTTCTTTTGAGGAGAGGAGAGGTTCTGAGATCGCTTAGGAGATAAGCGAGGTAGGGGGTTCCAATTATCCTTGCCAACCATAGTCCATTTCCGCACGCCTTAAGGAAAGGTCATAGCAGAGGGAAACGAACACCCAGGTTGGTAGAGTCCAATTCATGTCGTTTCCTCCTCCCAGAAAGTCCTGGTTTTAAAGGAGTTAGAAGAATAAAGTCACCTCGGGATTAAAGAGTTAAGAGTTTTTTACAATTTTTCACGATGGTAGGAGATTTATATTTTTTACCATCGCCTGCTGAAATTTTATTTTGTGATCTATTTCGTAATCTTTATTAATATACATTTTTCTAGTTGTAACTAGCAGTACGCGCACGGCGTTGCCCGTGGAATCAGGACTTCAACAAAATGAAAAAAAAAAAACGCCCACAATGACATGAAAAAGTTTTGAAAAGAAAATCAAAACAAAAGATACACATTATTGATTTTCCCGCTTTTTTTCGCGATAATGGCATTTTATTTGTAGTTAAATAAAATGCCATTATATTAAAAGTTAATCCAAAACAATATTAAAAAATTGCAACGTGAAAATTATTATACTGCAAGTAAGTATGCGAGATGAATAAATACGTTAAGATACTGCCGAAAATAATAATCAGTCATTCAATTCAAGGTTATGACGTCACCTCCCCTTCAACCAATCACATAGTCATCTGCGTTCCGAAGAAGTGCCGCGAGAGGAACTCTCTCCATAAAAATAACTCTCAACTGCCCAGAAAAAAATTAATTTAAAAAAAACTTGAAAACATATTTTAACCGTTGATGTTTTAAATCCGACAGAACAGTTCTACTTATAAGTTTAAAAAATTGAAAATAATAGTTTTACTGTACTTCGTTCCGGTTGTCAGTACTTGCTGTGAATAGAAATTCGTTGTTCAGAAATATTTTATCCATTATTGAAAGTGAATGAGAAGTCCTTATTATAATGTTTGAATCATTGCTGATTGAAAGTGATGAAATTCGTTGTTTATAATGTTTACCATTGTGATTTAGAAGTAGATGAAAATTCGTTGTTTACTCATTTTTTCTTCAATGCTAGATTGAAAGGCCAGAATTAAATTCTTGATTATAATGTTTCCATCCATTGTTGATAGAATTCGTTGTTATAATAGTTTCCATCATTGTCGAGAGCTAATGATTGATTTATAATGTTTCCATCAATGTAGCGAAAGTAGAATTAAGAATTCGTTGTTTTATAATGTTCCATCCAAATTGATTGTGATAGAGAAAGATTAGAATGAGGAATTCGTTGATTCAAAGAATCATTTATCCGCATGTTGATGAAGTGTATTCGAAATTCCTTGTTATAATGTTTAGTCATTACAGTAAGAAAGTGAATGAGAATTCGTTTTTATAATGTTTCCATCCATTGTGATGAGAAAGTGAATGAAAATTCGTTGTTTATAATTTTTGCATCCATCCTGATGAGAGAGTGAATGAGAATTCTGTTGTTTATAATATTAATCAATGTTGATGAGAGAAAGTGAATGAGAATTCATTGTTTATAATGTTTGTATCCATTGTTGATGAGAAAGTGAATGAGAATTCGTTGATTTATAATGTTTTGCATCCATCGCTGATGATAGAGTGAATGAGATTCGTGTTTATAATATTTGAATCAATGTTGATGAGAAAGTGAATGAATTCATTGTTTAAGTTTGTATCATTTTGAGAAAGGGATCTTATAATGTTTGCATCCATCGCTGATGAGAAGTGAATGAAATTGATTGTTTATAATTTTGCATCCATTGCTGATGAGGAAGTGAAAGAATTCACTTGAACAGAATATTTTGCATCCTACTGATAAGCGAAATGAGAATTCTGTTGTTTATAAGGTTTAAATCCATTACTGATGAAGAAAGTGAATAGAATTCGTTGTTTATAATCTTTGCATTTGCTGATAGAAAGTAGATAGAGATTTCGTTGTTTATAATTTTCTATCCAATCTATAGAAAGTAATTAGAATTCGTTGTTTATAATGTTTCCATCCATTGATGAGAATTCGTTGTTAAATATTTCCATCCATTGTTGATGAAATTGCGTTATTTATAGTTTCCATCCAATGTTTGATGAGAAAGTGAATAGAATTAGTTGTTTATAATGTTTCCATCCATTGTTGATGAGAAAGTGATTGAGAATTCGTTGTTCAGAATGTTTGCATCCTTACTTGATGAGAAAGGAATGAGAATTCGTTGTTTATAAGGTTTTAAATCCATTACTGATGAGAAAGTGAATGAGAATTCGTTGTTTATAATTTTGCCATCATTGCTGATGAGAAAGTGAATGAGATATTCGTTGTATAATGTTTCTATCCAATTGATAGAAAGGTGAATTAGAATCGTTGTTTTATGTGTTCCATCCATTGTTGATAATTCGTTGTTTATAATATTTCCATCCATTGGTGATGAGAATCGTTGTTTATAATGTTTTCATCCAATGTTTATGAGAAAGTGAGTAGAATTCGTTGTTTATAATGTTTCCATCCATTGTTGATGAGAGAGAGTGAATGAAAATTCGTTGTTAGAATGTTTGCATCCATTGTTGATGAAAGTGAATAAGAAGTTTGTTTACTATGTTTGAATCATTGCTGATAGAAAGTGAATTCGTTGTTTATAATGCTTTCCATCCATTGCTGATTAGAAAGTGAATGAGAATTCGTGTTTATAATTTTCATCAATCTGATGTGATAAGTGAATTGAATTCGTTGTTTATAATGTTTCCATCCATTTTTGATGAGAATTCGATTGTTTATAATGTTTCCATCCATTGTGTATGAAATTCGTTGTTTATAATATTTTCCATAATATTTTGATGAGAGAAGTGAATGGAATTCGTACTTTATAATGCTTATCCATTGTTGATGAAAGTGAATGAGAATTCGTTGTTAGAATGTTTCATCCATTGTTGATGAAAAGGAATAGAATTCTTGTTTATAATGTTTAATCCATTACTGATGAAAGTGAATAGGAATTCGTTGTTTATAATGTTTCCATCCATTGTTGATAGAGAGAGTGAATTCGTTGTTTATAATGCCAATCCAATGTTGTTAGAAAGTGAATGAGACTTCATTGTTTATAATGTTTGATCATTGTTATTGAGAAAGTGAATGAGAATTCGTTGTTTATAATGTTTGCATCCATCGCTGATGATAAGTGAATGAGAATTCGTTGTTTATAATATTTGAATCAATGTTGATAGAAGTGAATGAGAATTCATTGTTATAATATTTTGTATCCATTGTTGATGAAGAGTGAATGAGATTTCGTTGTTGTAATGTTTCCATCCATTGCTGATTAGAAGTGAATGAGAATTCGTTGTTTATAATTTTCTATCCAATGTATGAGAGAAAGTGAATTAGAATTACTTTGTTTATAATGTTCATCCATTGTTGATGAGGAATTCTGTTGTTTATAATGCTTCCATCCATTGTGATGAGAATTCTTTGTTTATAATAAGTGAATCCATTGCTGATGAGAAAGTGAATGAGAATTCGTTGATTAAATGTTTGCATCCATTGTGATGAAAATTGGATGAGTCGAAACTGAAAATTAAAAGCTTGGCAGTTTGTTTTAATTCTGTATTTTCATTACTATAATATTTTAGAATTACCCTAGCATTATATAAATTGTATACTCTTGCATTCTTAAATTTTTCTTTACATCTTCAAACTCTGTTCTGTGATTATTTGAAAGAGGCAGTGTACGCATTTAGATTTTTATACTACACTTTTGACCCTCCCCTCCCTCTTCAAGACTTTCAACACCCCTTGGGTGGTCCGATTTCAAAAAAAAAAAAAGACAATTGTGCAACCTAAGTGCTTGTCAGCTCAGAAACAAGCAGTGCTCGCAAAAGTTGTGTAGACCTAAGGTTGTAGGGAATTTACATTGCTGATTATTTTTGTATGGAATAATGATATACTAAAACTGATAGTTTTTGTGAGGTTATAAGCAAAGAAAGATGAGGGAAATTATTGCGGGCAAAGCCTCAGCCTTTGTAATCAAAGTACGATAAAACATAAAGAAGCAAAAAACTAAAACAGTCTCCAGAAGGTTAAAGTTACTTAAGACTGAACTTCTGAGAAAAAAGCGAGAAAAAAGCCAAATTGGATGTGACACTAAATGAATGCATTGGCAAGAGGAAGAAAGGGCTATTTTTCCCCGTTCATGTTGGTCATTGGTTACTCTTGATTGGATTTTCCGTCTTCTTTTTTACATTTATTATGTGTTTTCGCCATTTTTTCCTTGATCACTGAAGTCTCAAAGCGGAAAAAAGCCAATTATGATGAAATAAACGAAAATACAAGTTTAAAACCTTCCCAGGGGACTGCGCTCTGCAGCTCTTGATGGACGAGGTCGCACTTGGGTGGTAACCTACTCTTACCTGATGCTCATCAGCACCCCGATAGACCAGCCCTCCCGTAGGAGGTACTCCGTCATCGGACACGTGACCAACACAACCACCGGTCGCATTATGTTCCCCCCAGGATGGTAGTGAGGAACCTGCTACCTCTCCGGCGACTTCTTATCTCGTCACTCACGTGAGCCCCCCATGTGAGGAGGTAAGTTTAATTTAATTAACCTCATCATCTTCACCTGCTTATCTAAAATGGCGTACGGCGCATGAAAGCCGGCAGAAAATATACACAAAACAAACATGTCAAAACATATTGTTACAGGGAATCTTACTGCGAGGTGTATGGTGTAAAGCAGTTCCAACACGCAGGATAATGGAGAATGAAGGTTTATTTAAATATGCAGGAAAACACTGGTCACAGGTACAGGAAACAATAGTTCTTGCACAGATCGCAATGTAAACAGACAACAATGTCACGAGTAATAACAGCTCAGCACTTTTTTATCTAACAACAGCACAGACAGTCAGCAAATAACCTAGTAACGACAAAACTGCACTTTCAATAGCGCGCTCAGCTCACCAGACTTCCTGTAGCTCGCACTAGGACGAAACTCTAAAGTCGTTCGGCTCCAAGACGATCCCAGTCGATCAACATTCCCCGTCATCAAGGCTCTCCTTATATGTCTCCCGCGCGGAACGTGACGTCACATGGAATGCTTCTACGTACATTCAAGCGATATCCTCCTCTGCTAATAGAGATATCGAAAGATTCCAGACCTTTGAGATCCCATATTTTTGTCGCCAAGTTTATCGCCAAGGTCAGGGGGTCAAGACGTAGCTGCTGCTAGTCATCTCATACTTACTCCTGTAAAATCTCTTCTTCCCAACCATACACGAACTGCATTGTGGGAAGCATCTTCATGTTTGAAAATACATGAAGAAATAGTGTCAAAAAAATGAAGACATACAGATACATGTGATAACATTCTCCAGAATTTTTAAAAAAAAAGTACCGAAAAGAATTCTATACTTATAAAAGGCAAATGTTTGTGTGTGTTATGTGTTATCGTGTTTCATCGGATGTCCGACTGAATCTATCGCACTTACAGCCAAGTGAATTGGCACACAGTAGTAGTCGTAATGGTATCATGCACCTCGAAGCAGAAAATTTTAAAATTTAATCTTAGAAAATTTTTTTATTTAATGTTTTGGTTAGTTTTGGGTGATTTTTTCGTACTAATTTCTCAATAAGAATGGTTTCGAATAATAGTATGACAACAATATTACACATCGGAAAAGAACACGCGATTTGCCTTCTAATAAAGTTAGTTTTAATACAATACACAATTTACTGAATTTGAGAAATTTTTAAAAATACTCAGTTTTGCATCTAAATGTTAGTTTTGTTTTTTAAATTTAGTCATCCGACTTTCCCAA
>BGPR01004433.1:0-69141 GCA_013235015.1 Araneus ventricosus | reverse complement strand
TTTAAATTTAAACTCAAATAAAACAAAATAAAATGCAAAATTTATTTTTTAAAGAAAAATTCAGATTCTAAAAAAATCAGGAAAAAACTATTATAAAGCCAGAAATATCAAGTAAGCTAAAATAAAATTCAAAATGTGTTTATTTGCAAATAAATTTAAATTTAAACTCAAATAAAACAAAATAAATTGCAAAATTCAGATTTTTTAAAAACCAGGAAAAAGCGATTATAAAGCCAGAAATATCAATTAAACTAAAATAAAATTCAAAACGTATTTATTTGAAAATAAATTTAAATTTAAACTCAAATAAAACAAAATAAAATGCAAAATTTATTTGTTTTTAAGAAAAAATTCAGATTTTTAAAAAAATCAGGAAGAAACGATTATAAAGCCAAAAATATCCATTAAACTAAAATAAAATTCAAAACGTGTTTATTTTCAAATAAATTTAAATTTAAATTCAAATAAAATAAAATAAAATGCAAAATTTATTTTGTTTAAGTAAAATTCAGATTTTTAAAAAATCAGGAAAAAACGATTATAAAGCCAGAAATATCAATTAAACTAAAATAAAATTCAAGACGTGTGTATTTGCAAATAAATTTAAATTTAAACTCAAATAAAAGAAAACAAAATACAAAATTTATTTTTTAAAGAAGAATTCAGATTTAAAAACAAAAATTAATGGTAAAAAAATTGGAGTAAATGAATTTTAGTCCTCTTGAGAGTCAATTGAAAATCCTCATGGGTAAGTCTGGATTTCTTGCCAAAAGGGATGGTGTTCTTCTGAAATGTATTTTAACGTTTTTCCGATATCATCCACGTTGCTAGTCATAATCTTCATAGGAACAGTCAGTAATCTTAAATTTATTCCTGCATTTCTCGGGAGTTAGAGCTGGTGTTCTTTAGAAGACGAAATAGGTTAATTAATTTTCAGAAATTGCAGATGTTAGTCTTTGTTCTTTTACTATGTTTATCCAGAAAAGACATTGGACAAGCGTTTTTTCTCTTGTAATATGTATAGAGGATTTTTTTTTTCTCTCTTAATATATCTGAATTGGTCTCTTTCCCATACTAGAAAAGAGATTCCTGTCTCGGCCTCTTCTTTCCTTCTTTTCTTTTCTTCTGCCTTTCTATTCCTCTTATGGGAATATAGATGGCGCCACGGAGACTAATGTTTAATGTTTTGCTTTTCTCGAAAGTGCGGGCAAATTATTTTAATCTGGCTTGTTTCATCATGGGATAAGTTTTTGATTTTACCTTATGAAAGCTTATTAATTAAGTTTGATGGCTAATATTTTGTTAGTCTTATTAGCGTTTCTAATGTTTTCTCCTTTTTCTTTTGATGTATGTTCTTGTGGATTTGCTACCTGGTTTCTCTGTTTTGGGGAGTTCGGGCTATGAGAAGTTCTGTCTTAGCCTAAAATAGGCCTGCTTCTAACAGAAAATTCCCTAAATATTCTTTTGAATCCATTTCGAATAGTTCTTAGCCCTTGAAAAAGTGAACAAGAATGGGTTCCTTGTTTTGTTGTTTGCTTTTCGTTTACCTCAAATTACTCTAGGATTGCTTGTATTACTTTCTTTTTTTAATTTTGGCTTTTTTGGTATATCTGTCTATTGTTCTCTGTTTTTTGTTTTGCTGCTGCAATGGCACGCATCTTAAACATGGTCGTAATTTTTCTAACTTCATTTCTTTTTACAATTAAATTCTTTTATTCTTTTAATTTTATTGTATCATAATAAAAAAAATTCTTGTTCCAGTTTTAAATTTTGCTTTCTTTTATAAATAACTTAATTTTTTAAAAAATTTGCTTTATTTTTTCTTATTGATTGTTTGCATACTATAGAGGAAAGTGGGGTAAAAACGGGTAGCTAAGGTTAGAAGACCTGTTGGAGTTCTCAAATTTTATTAAATATTTAATGTGTATCGGGGTACGATATATCTTTTAAGAAAGGTCACAGTTTCGGTAATTATTTTATAAATGATTTTTTTTTATAAAATAAGTCAGACTACCCGGTTTTACCCCACTAGAGGGTTAAAACCGGTACCCATGTTCACATTATGGGAAATTAGGAAAACTTTATTTTCAGTGGAAAAGTTGCAATTATTTTAATTTTATATGACAATTTAAGAATATTAGTTACAAAACGTTATATAACTAAATTAAACTAAGCGTTCTGTTAAGAACTGTTTTTTTTCAAAACACTCAATTTTTTATTTATTTCACTTGATTTAAATCATTGAGAAAAAGCGGGTTTAGTTTAGTATATTGATACAAAAGTCTTTCTGTGGGTGTGTGGTGTAGACAATGAAACACGCAGGATAATGAAGAAGGAGGGTTTATTTACAAATATGCAGGAAAAAAAGGAACACAGGTGCAGGAAACAATAGTCCTTGCACAGATTAGCAATGTAAACAGACATGAATTCACAGGTAATAACAGTTCAGCACTTTGATATTTAGAAACACAAACAGTCAGCAAATAACTAATAACGACAATAACAGCGCATTCAATAGCGCTCAGCTCACCAGCTATCTAGCTCGCACTGCAGAAGAAACTCCAAGACGTTCCGAATGGATCAACAGCACTCTCCGTCATCCAAGCGCTCTCCTTATATAGTCTCCCGTGGCAGGCCGTGACGTCACATGGAATCTTCTAGTACAATCAAGCGTATCTCCTCTCCTAATGGAATTATCGAGAAGATTCCAGCACCTTTGAGATCCCATATTTCGTCGCCAATGTCGCCAAATTTCCCTCCAAGTCGCCAAGGTCGGGGAACCAGACGTGGCTGCTGCTAGTCATACCATACTTATCCCTGTAAAGCTCTCTTCCCAACCATAAGACTCACATTGCTGGGAAGCGACTTTCCATGTTTGTAACAATATTTACGTCCCGTTTTGAAGTAACACGAGGGCTATTTTGGGAACGGATCTCGTAATTTCGAACAGTGGTCAGATGACGAGGAAGACACCTGATGACCAGGCACCCCCTCTCCAACCTTCCGAACCACACGAACCGGAGAACATTTTGCCCCGACGGATTTAACGCGCACCAGACCCGCTTCGAACCTAGAATCCTCTAGCCCCGAGGTCGAGACCTTACCACCAAGCCACCGCGGCTTGAAAACCAGCGGATACAATCCATACTTTTTTTCCACATACTCCCTAAAAAGTTGTCACCCCTCGCATAAAAATTGAGGAACTTCGGCAGGGTCCCGACCACCATATTATTATTATTATTATTATTAACACCAACCCCGACCCAACCTACCTACTCATCTATCACAATTTAAGACTATTAGTTACAAAATTCACATGTAAAGCAGTTGTCTTCTTCCTCCACGCCACTGCAGCTTTCGTGGGCACAGATAAGACAGTTTTGGCATTGGATTAAACCTTCTTCATTATTTAACTTAGAAAATCTACACTATTAAAATTCGATCGTTCAATATTGTAACGAAATTGTCTTGTGAGTGTAAGTGAATGCAATCCAATAAGCAGGATTAAAAAATAAAGCTCTTTATTTTGCAAATATTCTAGGGAAAGAAACGTAGCACAAGTATTAACACAGCACTAGTAAAAATTCACAACAGAGACTACCGATAAATCTCAACACAGCGCTCAAAGGTTTCTTGTTAGCTCACCAGCTTGCTTGCAGGTCAAATTCCAACTGACTCTTCTTGGCTTGAGAGCTTGCCTTTATACTTTTCAACAGGAAGTGACTTCATTATATAGGAAGTGACGTAATCTCTAGAAAGTTCATGAAACCAGTAGAAACAGGTTGAAAGTTCGAGGTTCTTCTAGAAGATTCCTTTTGTCGCCAAAGTCGCCAACTTTGTCGCCAAGTCTCCAAATTTGTCGCCAAGGTCGCCAAATTTATCACCAAGTCGCCAGGTTTGTCGCCAAGATTAGCATCTCAAGGAAACGACTTTATAGCTTTGTAACAGTATGTATGTGAGGCTATCTTCTCACTAACCGCTGAACGGAGGAGCTCGCGGAAAGTACCAAAAGATGGGGAATAATCCAAGGAATCCATTTTGGCCATTTAAATTCCGAACTTTTAATTAGTAAAAAGATATTAATTAAAAACTAATTTACAACAATACTTTTTATTGTTGCAGCGCGATTCAAATAGTTTTTATTGTTTAAACGAATATTTAATTGCGTGTTTCGCTTTCATTGTTGAAAGAAGCAACAATACAATATGGATCCCTCAACAATGCAATATGGATGGCTTTGTGTGCTGGTTTTGGCAATTGATACAAAGAAACAGAGAAATCAATATCGTTCAAATAGGGTTTTTACTAAAAATGTTTTTTTCCGTGAGATTTAACTTCGAGATTTCATGTATGTAGTGCATCTTGCTTCATGTGTTTATAAACTGGACGCTGGAATCTGAAAAAATATGTATCCCCAGCAACGCTGGTTTATCTAAGCGTTTGTGACACAGGACCTCACTTCTTCTCTCCGCCAGGGAATGACGCATTATTCGAGATAGCCCGTGCAACGCCGGGCCATGCAGCTAGTACATCATTAAAATATAAACAATCAATGATGTATTTTCATCGTCTTCATCGGAGGAATCATCAGTACTGACTGCCCCGGTCTTACGCCACTTGGAATACCCGGTTTTACCCCGAGTGCAGAGGTTATATAAAACGAAATAGAACCGCACAATTATTGGAGCAAATCCTCATTGTTTGATAGGGTGTAAATCCTTAGTAAACGTATAATAAGCTGGACTAAATACAGTTTTTATAACTGTAATTAATTTTAAGTAAGGTTAGTTTAAAATCAAACAACATTAGACAGTTGGCGTCTTAAAACAAATAAATCTTCACAGATGCAGTGAATTCAACAGCGACAACACGCCCCTATGACTGTTCCTTTTCCTTGACAAGTAGAGAGTAATTCAGTATCTGTCTGCTAGATAAGAAAAATAAAAGCGACAGAACACATGGTACCCGGTTTTGCCCCACTAACATCATACTGTTGCAAAAGTCTTACTGTGGGTGTATGGTGTAAACAGTCCAACACGCAGGATAATGGGGAATGAAGGTTTATTTAAAAATATGCAGGAAAACACGTAGCACAGGTACAGGAAACAATAGTTCTTGCACAGATTAGCGAAGTAAACAGACAACAATTCACAGGTAATAACAGTTCAGCACTTTGTTAACTAACAGCACAAACAGTCAGCAAATAACTAGTAACGACAATATCTGCACTTTCAATAGCGCTCAGCTCACCAGCTTCCTAGCTCGCACTGCGGACGAAGCTCTAAAGTCGTTCCCAATGGATCAACACTACTACCGCTCGGCGTCTAACAGCTTACTAGCTCGCACAGCGGATAGAGCTCCAAAGACGTTCGCGCTCCCAGGCCATCCCAGTCGACCAACACCCCTCCGTCGTCCAAGCGCTTTTTTTATATAGTTTCCCCGGCAGGCCATGACGTCACATAGAATGATCTAGCACATTCGTGGCGCATCTTTTTTCCTAATAGATATCGAGAAGATTCCAGCACCTTTGAGATCCCATATTTCGTCGCCAAGTTTGTCGCCAAGGTCAGGAGTCCAGACGTGGTTACTGTCCGTCATCTCATACTTACCCCTATAAAACTCTCTTCCCAACCATAAGACCCACATTTCTGGGAAGCAACTTTCCATATTTGTAACAATAAGTTGTCCTATGTATCTCCTCTGCTAATAGAGACATCGAGAAGATTCCAGCACCTTTGAGATCCCATATTTCATCGCCAAAGTCGCCAAGTTCAGGGGTTCAGACGTGGCTACTGTCCGTCATCTCATACTTACCCCTGTAAAACTCTCTTCCCAACCATAAGACTCACATTGTTGGGAAGCGACTTTCCATGTTTGTAACAATACGGAAACTTTGATGTTTTAATGCAACTTAATTATGAATGGCAAAATTTCAGGTTTTATTCCAAACGATGCAACTACCGTCATCAAATCGAAAACGCAAAAAAAAAGTAATTTTGGAAGAATCTATAGAAGATCCTCTTTTAAAATCAAACGGTTCATATGACCACTAATGCATAAAAATTGCACATCTTGACTTTATTATTATTAAGCCTAAATTAAGGAATGTAAGACCGGAATTTGTCTCGGAACTTGCAACGGATCAGGACTTCATTCGGCTGTTTTCTGGTAGAAACAGAACATGAAAAGGGGAGTCGACTCTGGAACAAACTTGGACGTGTTTCTTCAGCAACCTATAGATTTAAGGAACTCACAAGCAAAGTCTTTGAAAATAAACAGAACCTTCATTTTTTCCTCCAGAACCTGAAGTTTATTGACATTTTTTTTAATTTGAGCTTTTTGTGAATACTTGGGATGATAGCCTTTGCAGCTAAAAATCCCCAAAAAACCCCTATAGGAATATGGAGGCCTTTCTAGGAGGGTGCCTTTTTTATCTTTCTCTTGACAGCATCAGATCGGCAATAATTTTTAGAATGTCTTTTGACGGTAATTTTCATATATTTTTTGATTACGGATTGAAAAGAACTATGGAATGAATAGGGGATAATAGCCTTTATTGCTGAAAATCCCAAAAAAATCACCAATCAAATCAAATCAAGGGAGTCGACGACCATATCGGAACTCTGTAAAACAAGCTTTTCCTACAGTATTGTTTTCTTGCGGTAAAATCAGTTGCAACAGTAGAACCTTCGGAATCCAAACTAATTGAGGTTGACCTCTGTTCGAATTCAGGAAAATTCTGTAAAATACTCTTGATAATATAGTACAGTCATTTGGTTCGAAAAAAAGAGGTTACCTGGAAAGTTTTCCGGGAGTTTTGAAAATGGGTAA
This sequence comes from Araneus ventricosus, assembly GCA_013235015.1. Classification (NCBI taxonomy): domain Eukaryota; kingdom Metazoa; phylum Arthropoda; class Arachnida; order Araneae; family Araneidae; genus Araneus; species Araneus ventricosus. The sequence continues at coordinate 62,310 of BGPR01004433.1, read as the reverse complement.
TTTTATAGATTTCGATGTGCTCTTTCCGAATTTCAACTTTGCCACCTCGTATCTTTGCCGCTGGCGCCGCCATATTGGAAAAATGGCGCCTAATAGCAGTTTTTCGACAATATCTCCTTTCTGACTCATTTTACAATGTAAACATTTATATACAAAATTAAACTAGAGAAAATTTCCTACCATTTATGTATTAATAATTTTTTTGTAAAATTAATAGTTTTGGCGTACGAGCGCCGCAAAGTGTACTTCAACATGCGTTTTGGCTAAAAAAAATTCATTTCCACACCTAACCACCTTGAGGTAGAGTAAGCGCCGCAAACTATTATTCATCTACACCAACACGTGTTTTTTGTATATTTTACTGTGCGTTGTAGGTATCAAGGTTATTAGAATAGTAACCTTGGCAGGTCGCTAAGGTTAATGCGTCACCTTTGTGTCGGACCCCCTCTCTCCCTTCTATGAAACATCTGCCGGCAGAACTGAATAGAAATATTTAGTCTAAGGCTCCTTGCACACACACCGATTCGTGTCGACCGGTTTGAAACCGGTCTGCAACATTCCATTAGTAGTGTATAGGGAACAGTTGGAGCTTGCACACGTACCGGCGCCTACAAAAAAACCGATCGGCTGTCGAGAATTGCCACTACGCTTCGTCGACATCGGCAGCTGCGGGGGGTCCCAGTGACACATGTAAACCTACTGGCGCTTGCACACACGCCGATTTCAGCCGATCGACTTCGCTCTCGTGGCGAAATAATAAAATTAGTAACATTTTGAAAAACATATTGAACAATATTTTTAGGGATTTTTTTTTTCTTTATTGATATTTTCAGTATAAGAATGAGAAAATTACTTATACACAAAGAAATTTTTAATGGATAGTGAAAAATAATGGTTCTCAATGGAGGATTAAGTTTGTTAAAAGACCAAGCGCTTTAACATTTAGGGGTCTCTGAAAATATATATATGCTTTTTTTACATTTGAACAAGTCGGTTTTTCTAATTTTAAAATAATATTAATGATTCCGCATACATTCCATACTTTTATTTCTAATTTTTAATTACATTTTGTACTTGCTTTGTTATTTATTTTTAATTAGCTTAATAAATATTTGTTGAATAATTGCAATGCCTTAAAGTTAATTATAGTTAATTTAACATAATTTTCTAATGAATTTTCATTTAACATAATTCGCTTTTAAATAAGAATAACTTTATATCATGGCTGCTTTAAAAATGAAATTTTTAACTTCAGATTACGGTAGATATTTAACCCAGGTTCTTTTAGTGACCTTGCACCTATTTTGTTCATTGTTTACATAATGTACCTGATGGAGTCAAATAACTGACCATACCATATGACATCTAATCCCAAAATTTCTTTTATTTTACTAAAGCTATAATCGGAAATGAAATTAGGAACATTTTAGTAAAACTTAGTAGCTGAAAATGGAAAACTAAACAAGTATTTGTTTTTCATTGCTTTCACTTAATAATTCACTTAGTATTTATTTTTGTTTAGTTGCAATTTAGTTTAGTTTTAGGAACTACATAACACTTGAACTTTGTAATTAATTTATGAGCCAATATAGGCTTTCGAGGCAACGTGCCTGAATTTTGTATAATGTAAACTGTCGTTTTATATGACGTTCAACAAACATTGAGAATTTCATAAACTTAAAAATTAATTTACTACTTAGAAATTATGTATGATTTTTATCAGTTATTAAAGCACATTTTACATTTGAATAAATGCATAAAAGTTAAAATTATATTGTCGAATTTGCCGGTTTGTATTTCATAATTCACATATTTTTAATAAAAATGTCTTGGTCCATTCAAATTGATCTCCGATATTTCGGCGACATTTTTAGTATATGAGAAAGGTATTTTTTAACTAATCTTTACTGGAAAATAAAAATAAAAAATCTGTTAAACTATTTTTATTTTCTTTTTTGAAATGAAAAAAAGCATAGATTATCTTGGTTTGAAAAATTAATATTACATATTTTTCATTTACGCTTCATATTAGTTCAATATTTGGCATTAAATTAACTCGATATTACTTAAGTTATAATATACTTTTGTCAGTTCAAAACATTTTCATTATGATAATTTCATATGTAATTATTATTATAGATTAAATATACTAATAATAAAGGTACATAGTAAGTTAAGTAAAATTAATATTTCAAAAATTTATTTAAATACGTAAAAAAAATTAAAGTATTTAAATAGTGATTTCCGTTTGTGATATGTTGGCTAATAATTGTGTTATTTTTTCAAGTATGGCAGAAGAAATTGATAATGTATTCAAGAATGACCAGGTTTACATCCGGTATAAACACGAATCGGTGTGTGTGCAAGGAACGCATCTCCTGTAAAAAGCCAAATATTTTCAAAACCGGTCGACACGAATCGGTGTGTGTGCAAGGAACGCATCGTGTGCAAAAGTAGACAATTTTCAAACCGGTCTACAAAAATCGGTGTGTGTTCAAGTAGCCTAAGTCATCGTTTTACAGTGTCGTTTGCGTTTGTAGAGCCATGGCTTCTAATGAAGTAAATTGTTTTATTTGTGAGAATCCATTACAAGAAAGTGAAGTAATTGAAGTGAAGGAAAAAGGATTGGAGACTTTTCGTAAGTCAAGAATTAAAAGAAAGGACAACAAGGGTAAACTTTTGGAGGGACTAAAATCAATAGTGGTTCACGATGTATGTCGAAAACGATACAATAATGAGAAGTTAATTGCTGCATCATTGCGTAGAGGAAGCGATGTCTCGACTTCTCAACCACAACTGCGATCCACGCACCCAGCATTCTCAATAAGCACTGGAGTTATTGGAGATGAAAAGATAAACTGTCATATGTCTCAAGAAATCGGTTGTATTGGCATCTCTAAAATCATTGGCAGCGATTTCTATACCGTAAAATTCAAACGGAATGACAGAATAAAATCACTTGGTGTTATGAATGCAGGCATCCGGATAGAAGGTGACATTGTCCCGATTAATCCTTTATTAATTTTTCAAAGAATGTGCATTTCAAAAGAATCAGAAAAGGAACTTGAAAAGTTCTTTACGTACGAACTTGCCCCATTTCCATTATCTCTTTTCAATGGCGATGGCATGCGTAAATGCGTTAAATCTTCTATGTATCAGGCATTTGAGCAACATTCTGGAGACATAAATTTTGGAGATACAATGTGTGTCATCAACGGAGGACACTTATTACACCGAGTCCTTTGGCATCGCGGTGAATCGTTTTCATCGCCATTTTTCCAATATGGTGGCGCGAGCGGCAAAGTTGAAATTCGGAAAGAGCACATCGAAATCTATAAAATTACCGATTTTCAAAACTCCAGGAAAACTTTCCAGGTAAAACTACCAAATGACTGGACTAATAGTAAATGCAGTAGAGTACTGACTTTGGTTCTCTGTGAAAGAGAACGGGAAAAGGTAACGTCGATTCGCATCGTCAAGCAAGTTTAGTTCCTTACGCCAAAAGAAGATAACCGATTTCGTTACTACTAATGAAGGTGCTCTATTCTTTCTTAAATACCAATTCAAATTTTATTTTAAGTTAGGAATAAGCATTAGCTTTGTTTCTGATTCCTAATTGTTACTTTCCTTCATTGTTTTAATAAAAGTTTTTCAAAAAAAAAATTTTTAAAGTGATCTGATTAATCGAAATTTCGGATTACTGGGATTCAGATGCCCGAGGTTCCACTGAATTCTAAGGAAAGGAGTTCTAAATTTTTAGAATTCGAAATCTAATTTCCACACCAGTTCTATTCATTCTTAAATACCAATTCAAATGTTCTTTTAACTTAGGAAAAAACATTAGCTTTGTTTCTGATTCCTAATTGTTACTTTCCTTCATTTTTTTTCAATTAAAGTTTCTCAAAAAATTTAAAAAGTTTTTTATGATTAACCGAAATTTAGGATTCCTGGAGTTCAGACGCCCAAGGTTCCACTAAATTCTAAGGAAAGGGGTTCTACGTTTTTAGAATTCGAAATCCAATTTTCGCATCAGTTCTATTCCTTCTTAAATACCAATTCAAATGTTTTTTTAAGTTAGGGATAAACATTAGATTTGTTTCTGATTCCTAATTGTTACTTTCCTTCATTTTTTTAATAAAAGTTTCTCAAAACATTAAAAACATTTGATGATTAACAGAAATTTCGTATTCCTGGGATCGGGAAAAAAAAGCCCCCGAGGTTCCATTTTATTTTTAGGAAAGGGGTACTAAATTTATAGAATTCGAAATCTAATTTCCACACCAGTTCTTACAGCTCCTCCTTTCCGTAGCTTCTATTCAACACCGGAATTTTAGATAATTAATCCATTTTGTGTTACTTGCAAGTACAGTAAGGCACCGTTTATACATCTTTCAAGGGACTGGAGTAAAATGGCGTATAAACGAAAAGAAGTATCATCGAAATTTTACTAATTAATTTTGAATATTACAAATTGAATGCTATTAATGCAAATTCATTTAAAAGCATTAATTTTAAAGTTTTTTTAAGATAGCACTAGTTTAATAGTACATAATATGGATGTCAATAAATAAATTTTGAAATTAAACATGTATCATAAAATTGGGAAACCCATACGTTTATTGTATATCTTGAGTACTAATTACACATATCTTATACGATTTATGCGCATGAAGGTAGGAATTTATTTAAAATAATCTTTAATCGTTGTCTGACTTTATGATTGTCTGTGAGTATTAAGTACAGTATTATGAATTGAATAAAATTAATCGAATGTTTTTTCACTGGTCTTTTGACAAAAGAAATAAGTTCGAAGTTTTTCATTGGAGTCCATCGCGTCTTTAAAAGATGGTGGAATAACTTCTTCATCAAGGCTGAAATTAGCAGCAGACGATATGTCTTTGATAAATTCATCAATTGTGAATAACTTCGAATTCTTGATATCAGTATTACACTTCTCATATTAGAAAGGAGGAAATTTTCCAATTTTAGAAGGTAGGCGTTTATTAAAATAAGCTTTAATCGCCGTCTGATGTGCTGATTGTCTGTGAATATTAAGTACAGTATTATGAGTCGAATCATGGTTTTTTTTAAACTATTCTTTTGACAAAAGAAATAGGTTCGAAGTTTTCAATGCGTCTTTAAAGGAAGGCGAAAAAACTTCGATCATCGCTTAAATTGTGACCAAACAATTAGTTTTTTATGAATTTATCAATTGTGAATAATTTCGAAATCATGATTTCATTTGTCAGAGTTCACATACTAGAAAAGAGGAAATGTTCACATTTCAGAACTGGGGAAACCGGCGTATAGGCAAAACTATGCGTCGTATAAGCGAAGCACTTTATCACTGCAATGAATACGAATGAATCGGGACTGTGATGAAACGACATATAAACGTAAACGACGTTTAAATGAGAAACGTATAAACGGTGCTTGACTGTATTTGAGGTTCGTTAATGGTTTATTGGCACTGTAACTTAAGTTTTAAGACTTAAAGTTTTAGTCTTAAAACTTAAGTTTGTCTTAAATGTTAAGACTTAAAGTTAACTTAAAGTTTAAGTCTTAAAGTTTAAGTCTTAAAAACTTTAAAACTTCAAATTTAAGTCTTAAAGTTAACTTAAAGTTTAAGACTTAAAGTTTAGTTTTAAAGTTTAAGACTTAATGTATAAGTCTTAAAGTTTAAGACTTAAAGTTTGACTTAAAGTTAATCTTAAAGTTTAAGACTTAAAGTTAACTTAAAATTTAAGACTTAAAGTTTCAGTCTTAAAACTTAAAGACTTAAATTTTACTATAACTTAATTGTCTAAAATATGATTCGTGTAAATGGTTAGAGGAAGATAAAAAGCTTATGAAAATGATCGAGTAAAAATAGTTCAAATATAAAATTAGTAAAATGCAAAAATGATCTTGTCTTCTTAATACTAATAAATCAATTTGGCATATATTTTCCCGATTCAACCTAATCAGATTGATCAACTAGTTCAACTAGTTCAACTCAAACAGACTATTTTTCGATAATTTGGCCGTTTTATCATCAATTCCTTGATATCGAAAAAGTTAATATTAAAATAAAAGTATTTAAAGCTTTTAGATGTATTGGCATAATCGTACTTAGATATATATCTTAAATTAAAAATTAATGAGAAAAATATCTGCTTAAAAATATATTGAATATTTAGGAGGATTCTGATATGAATAAGAGAATTTATTCGTCGTAAACCAGAAGGACTAATTTGTTATTAATATTAAGAATTTTTCCTTTACTTAATATTCAGTAACAGGCTTTATTTTATGTATTCTTACTGATATGTTTAGGATTCTAAATATAAGGGCAATTCATTGAAAATAATTAGAAATAAAGTTTTGGAATTTGCTTTAAATACAATTGTCTAAAAGTGTCTTATGAATGTTACTTGCATTGAAGAATTCCTATTTAAAAGATTGCTTGTCTTAATTCAAACTATCACTCAACGAAGTAAATAAGTTCAACTGTATTTCTTTTTCCATGATTTTCTCTCAATCATGTCTACCCGATTCTTGGAGATTGGAACTCCGGATCAATTATCGTCTCAGATAATTCGACCACGGTTCGAAACTACGATATCTGCTCAGAATAGGTTTCGTTAAGCTTGGAAACGGGGCGTTAATCTAGAAAATTATCAATCGAGCCATTTCCTGATTGCGCAAAGAATTGTTAGAATTTTTTTATCTACGTTTTTAATTTATTTAAAAGTTTTCTATTAAGGTACTATGCATCTATAATAGAAAAGCCCAGAGATGTCTCTAACGATGGGCGGAGCTTAAAATAACCCCGTCCCTTTTGTCTGCGTCCGTATTTAACGAGTCAATCGGATGATTGTATAAGAGGGGCGGAGCTTAAAATATCCCCGCCCCTTTTCTTCGTGTCATTATTGAACGAGCTAATCGAATGATTGTATAATAATTTTACCTCAGCTTTCCACCATGGAATAAAAACACGCAATTAAATATTTGCTTAAACAATGAAAACGGATTGAATTGCGTTTCAACAATGAAAAGTATTTTTTAAGATATGCCAAAAAATATTTATATACATAACGCTGGGCGGAGCTTTAAAAAAACCTCGCCTCTTTTGTCTGCGTCCTTATTTAACGAGTCAATCGGATGATTGTATAAGAAGGGCGGAGCTTAAAATATCCCCGCCCCTTTTCTTCGTGTCATTATTGAACGAGCTAATCGGATGATTGTATAATAATATTACCTCAGCTTCAACAATGAAAGAGAAACACGCAATTAAATATTTGTTTAAACAATGAAAACGCATTGAATTGGGTTTGAACAATGAAAAGTAATGTAGTAAATTATGCCAACAAATGTGCATGTTACTCACGAAAGATGTATTACATCTTTCGTGAGTAAATCTGTTACAATCAGTTCTGAGATATGGTTTGCAAGCTAAAAGCCCGTCTTAGACGGGCACAAATTTTCTAGTTTTTATTAATTTTCATTAGCTTACTTTGTTCGGATTCGAAAATGTATTCAAATTTTAAAAACTACATTAAAAAAATAATCAAGGAAAATCTTTAAATTATTTACAAAGAGAACAGAATTTAATGCACGCTTTCCCAGAGTGACACTAAACTTTACACTTCAAAATACAAAGCAAATAAAATTGCTACTAAAAGTCAAGCAGAAATCATTCGCAAACATAATAATAATTCTAGAGATGATAAGAAATCAATTAACCGTAACGGAGAATGGCTCAAATTAAGAACATGGTGCAGTCCGCCAAGTTGAATTTTTTCCCTCGCCAAATGTGGTAACCTTCTTCATTTTGTTGGCAACCCTAAAACTTTGCAAGAATTTCTCATTTCTGCCAGAATTTTAGAATTTTCATGCTAAATTTCATACAATTTTATGTACTATTTGCAATTTTATGTACTATTTCCAATTTTATGTACTATTCCCGATTTTATGTACTATTTACATTTTTTGCCATGGCTGTCATTAGAATCGTCGCCATCTTGAAACCATCCAAGATGGCGGATATTTGGCGACTTTTTGGATGGTTGGCGCGCTTTCCCAGTTCGGAGAGAAACCGCACCATGTTCTTAAGTCTTACCAAAAAGTCAAACAGAAATCATTCGCAAAAATAATAATAATTCTACAGATGATAGGAAATCAATTAACCGTAATGAGAATGGCTCAACTTAAGAACATGGTGTCTTGTTGTTGCATGTTGCTTGTGCAAGTTGAATTTTTTTCTCTCGCCAAATGTGGTAACCTTCTTCATTTTGTTGGCAACCCTAAAATTTTGCAAGAATTTCTAATTTGTGCCTGAATTTGAGAATTTTCATGCTAAATTTCATCCAATTTTATGTACTATTTACATTTTTTGCCATGGCTGTCATTAGAATCGCCGCCATCTTGAAACCATCCAAGATGGCGGATATTTGGCGACTTTTTGGATGGTTGGCGCGCTTTCCCAGTTTGGCGAGAAACCGCACCATGTTCTTAAGTCTTACCCCGAAAGAATCAATGCAAATAAATAATATTGGACGATTTTCTTTTTCAGAGCGATGATGATTCCAAAAATCCCAGCACTAAAGTCAAGGGCAGTAACGATTCCCCATCATCAACAAACGGAGACTGGTATCCTACGTATCACTTGTCTCCGCCCAAAGGCTGGATGAATGATCCTAATGGACTAATAGAATTCCAAGGTTATTACCACGCCTTCTATCAGCACAACCCTTCGGAGCCAGTATGGGGCGACATGCATTGGGGCCACGCCCGGAGCAAGAACCTCGTCGAATGGGAACACCTTCCGGAAGCTCTTGCGCCATCCATCGATGAAGACAGAGATGGTTGCTTCTCTGGATCAGCAGTGGACGACAGAGGTACTCTGACCTTGATATACACGGGAAACATTTTTTTGGAAAAAGACCAACTGCACCAAGTGACATGCCTGGCTACCAGCAACGATACCATAAACTTCGCAAAACTCGGCAAGGTCATGGACCCCCCGGAAGGCGTGCAGCATTTTCGTGATCCAAAGGCCTGGAGGGCAGACAACAGGTAGGGATGCATAATCCACGATATCTTTAATAACAAGTATTTTTGCTATTGTTATTTTTAAATATCTGTTCTAAATAAATGTGATGCCAATCACACTTTGAATTTTCATAGTCTTATTAAATGTATGTAAAGTGTTTTGAAAAAAATTAAATAAAAAATTGTCATTTGTTTTTATTATACTTTCTGCAAAGTTTGTGTTTTTAGTTCTATATCCAGTCAATAGATGGCGTCTTCAGCGAAAATTACTTTTAAGATAAATTTTCCTATCAATTAAGTTAACCACAAATATTTCCATCAAGCACGGAAGCTAACATCAACACAGTTCTTCCGTTCCAATCGCAGTTAATTAAGTTTTCTCTGTGAATATTTGTTTTCGAACGACTAAGGCGCTGCGAACGATTATAGCGACTTTCTATCTTTATACAAGAGCTGTAATCTTTCGTAAACGCATATCACAACAAGAATGGTGACTCACAGGAAATACCAATGTAACTGCGATATGAGGAAAGCGTGACCGCAAAGAATGATCTTCTTTCTAAGCACCGAAAATGAGCTTCGATGGCGCCATCTGTTGACAAAAGATAGAACTAAAAACTAAAACTTTGCAAAAGTATATTACAAAGAACTGAATTTTTTTATAAAATTTTTTGAAACACTTTATGCATATTTAATTACCAATGATTGAATCACACCTTTTTGACAGTAGTATTCATCACTGGTATTTGTGATTTTTTGATATTGCGTAGTAAATAACAGTTAATCAAATATTTGTCATCCCTAACAACAGGTGGTATGTGGTGATGGGCACTAGAGATGGTGACCATGGCGAGGCACATTTATACCAATCAGATGACCTTCGCGAATGGGAATTCGTGCAAGTTCTCGCCAAGGCAAGTGACGGACAAGGATACATGTGGGAGTGCCCAGATTTTTTCCCGCTTGGCGACAAACACTTGCTGGTACTTTCACCTCAGGGGATGCCAAAGATAGGATACAGTTATCGAAATCTCTATCAGAGTGGCTACTTCATGGGCAAGTGGAAGCCTGGCGATGATTTCCAGATTGAACAGAATTTCACGGAGATGGACAATGGCCACGACTTTTACGCCCCACAAACATTCTTTACTTCCGACGGCCGGAGGATCGTCATTGGTTGGATGGATATGTGGGAGTCGCCCTTTCCAGAGAACGTTTATGGTTGGTCCGGGATGTTCTCGTTGCCACGCGAACTCACATTCGCCGAGGATGGCACATTTTTGATCGAGCCGGTGAGGGAAATCGAAGACTTCCGAGGTAAGGAAGACCACCTGAACAAAACGGTTTTGACCAAGTCTTTCCTGAAGCTGCACGATGACGCCAAAGCTATGGAAGTCATTATGACCTGGGACTTGAAATCCAGCGATGCTGAGATGTATGGACTCCGTCTTGGCGACGCCAACCACACTGACGGTGGACTTTATCTCTATGTTGATACTCAAGCACGACGGCTGACTTTGGACAGGCGTTATCTTCAGCATTCTTTGAGTGGCTATCGCAGCATTCCCCTGTCGGGCGCCGACAAGCTGTCTCTGCGAGTCTTCTTGGACCATTCGTCGGTGGAAGTTTTCGTCGATGGCGGAAGGAAATGCATGAGCAGCCGCATCTACCCAGCAAATGATGAGCGAGAGCTGTCGGTATTTGCGAACAATGGCCAGGCTGTTCTAGAAAACTGCTCTTGGTGGCCAATCAAAGCGAACAGTGTTGATTAAGAAACTACAGAAGCCTCAGACCCAGTTCTTGTTCCAAAAACTGTGATTGGACCATTGCAATACTGTTTTGCTATCACGAGCAGGGTTTCCCGACCTGTTTTCCCTCACGTACCCCTTGATTAGTCTTTTTTTATTTTCGCGTACCCCCTACTGTCATATCCACCCTCTATACCCCATCCCAACCATCCGTCTATGCAAAGAAGTTTTTATCAATGATTTTAAGGTCTTAGGTTAGCTTGAGAGTCAAATGACTCGAATTAATAACATATCTGCACAACTAGTTTGTGATTTCACATATTATTCCATTTCTATAATAGTCAAATTGCCAAATAAATGAAAGCAGTATTGTATCAATTTCGTATTGTGATGTATTTCAGCATAGTATGGAGAATCGTGGAGCCTTCTTTATCAAAAATAATATATTTCATGGACGTCTATCACAGCACAAACATCTAGAACAAACACATACACTTACATCACAAACGTTACATCATTCTTACATCGAATTCCAATTTCAATTCATTATTCTTTTTTGTTGCTCGGCAACGTTAGCAAAAAGACAAAATATATCGTTGCCACACTATTTTTATAACCTTTAGAAAAGAATTATGCCAAACGATATTTTTTAATTAATTTCTTTTTCTGCCAAACGATATTTTAAAATTAATTTCTTTTATGACCAAACGATATTTTAAAATTAATTTCTTTTATGACCAAACGATTTGTTTTATCTAATTAAGTTCTTTCTTTAAATATTTTAATAATTCTACAAATATATATATATATCAAAACAAACTTAGAAACACAAGGCAAAAACTCAAAAAACAGTCAAGACACAATGGCAAAAATAGACAAAAACCAAAATAAAATTGAAAAATATCATAGCGAGCCGCTCGTCAGGAAGAGAAGCTCGCTCATGATATTAATTTGTGCTTTTTTCTGCTAACGACAAACGAAATCCGTTAAAAATTGCCGCCATCCCCTCTAAAAGCACACGACAAATAAAAATGGAAGAATTCTTGAATAAAAGATAAATACATTTAAGAAGATTTAAAAAGAATCAAAAACAAAAAATCCGAATATAAATACAAAAATCCGAATAAAAAAGACCTAGAATAAAATAAAATAAAATAAATAAAACAGCCGTATACATAAAATAAAATAAATAAAACAGCCGTATACATAAAAAATAATAAAATAAAAGCGAAATACGCTTACCATGGCCAGGAAAAAGCTAGCTTGTCCGTGAGGACCACGAGGAGAATGAACGCCAAACCAGTTATTGCTGTTGCCAAACAGAGGAAAAGGAAGATAAGGAGAAAGAGGCTTTGTCAGTAGCTCCGTAAACACTGCTTGAGATATCGTCGCACAAAGTTTCCGGGAATACCATTAAAAGTTGATCATACAAAAGCTATAATTGTCTAGATTTTGAAATTTCGTTCGAACAAATAGATCTAATGCGAGAAAATTGAGAGAGAATAGTGTTTCTATAAATCTTAATAGAAATATTAGAAGACACACACATATATATATATTATTCGTTACGAATATCGCAGTATTAACTTATTAGGATTGCTGAAAATTACACTTGGTAATAGTCAACTATTCAAGTAGTATAGTCATTAATGTTTTGTTGTGTCCGCCACAACCAACTTTGATTTCGCGTACCCTAGGGGTACGCGTACCACAGGTTGGGAACTCTGAACTAGAGAGAGCTGCGAGAAGATTCTTAGAATGTAGTGCAAAGTCTTGAGGATCTTGGCAGTCAATTTAAGATCCAAATGGAATTTAAATTCATTTTAATCTGCCATTTTTCTCCAAAATCTTAATTGAAATTACTAATAAATCAATTTTCAAGTTCAAATCCTTACAATACATGTTGTGTCCGTTAAAACAAGACTTATCCAAACAAGTTACAGTAAAGCCCCATTTATACTTCTTTCAAACGACTGACGTAAAACGACGAATAAATGATGAAAAGACGTATCACCGAAATTTTACTAAACAACTCCGATTATTATAAATTTAATGTTACTAATGCAAAGCCATTTACCACTGATTAGCCACTGACGTAAAACGACGTATAAATAATGAAAAGACGTATCACCGGAATTTTACTAAACAACTCTGATTATTATAAATTTAATGCCACTAATGCAAAGCCATTTACAACTGATTAGCCACTGACGTAAAACGACGTATAAATGATGAAAAGACGTATCACCGCAATTTTACTAAACAACTCTGATTATTATAAACTTAATGCTACTAATGCAAATCCATTTAAAAGAACTAATTTTAAAGATTTTTTTATGATAGTACTAATATAATACTTCATAGTATGGAAAGCAATAATTGAATTTTAGATTTAAACATCTATAATATAAAGCAGAAAATACATGCATCTGTCGGTCTGTCTGTCGGTCACAAGAACTCCTCCTAGACGATGAACGGCAGCGACATGACATTTGCACACGACATTCTAGAACACATTTCTAGGTCGCTAGCCGATATTAAGCCTAATGCTTAGATGTTTTCTGCCAATAACTTCTGAAATATTTATTACAAGGAAATTCTTTTTAATCGTCTTAAAGAGCAAAAAATTACCATTTTACGTACGATATTTTCTCTAGTTGTAATTAAAGTTTCAGAATTATTATTTGAAATTGTTTCATTTAACGCAACTTTTAACAATACTTTCTATTCTTATGAATTTAAACTCAAGCTAATTTACTGTTCATCATATCCTTCATTCATGTGCATTCGCCACTGTTAAAGTTGATATCAGAAAAATATTGTTTTCTTCGGACAATTTTATTAACAAGGCAGAGTTATCCGGTATTACGTCGTATGTGCAGAAATTAAGCCAATTTTTGACGTTTTATTCTCAGGTTTTCGCCAACAACTTCTGAAATATATATTGCACGAAGATCATTAATATACTATTGGTGGAATAACTTCTTCATCAAGGCTTAAATTAGCAGCAGACGATATATTTAATTAAGAAAACGTTTAATAAGTTCAAAGTTTTTCATTGGAGTCCATCGCGTCTTTAAAAGATGGCAGAATACCTTCTTCATCAAGGCTTAAATTAGCAGCAGACGATATGTCTTTGATTAATTCATCAAGTGTAGATAATTTCGAAGTCATGATATCAGTATTCAGTATTACAGTTCACAAGGAGGAAACTTGACAATTTTAGAAAAGGAAAAAACAATGTATAATCGAAGCTTTGCGTCGTATGAACGAAGCATTTTATCATTACAATGAATATGAAAGAATCGGGACTGTGATGAAACGACGTATAAATGTAGATGACGTATATATGAGAAACGTATAAGCGGTGCTTTACTGTATCTATTTGAAACGATAAATGATTGTACCTATTTTTCTACCAAAAGCTTTGCAAAAAGTTAGAATAGAAACCGATGTGACATTTCTACAGAATATCGGCGAATTGGTTGGGACGATAAGAGATTTAGCTCAAGGTTACTTGAGAGTAGTAAGGTTAGGCTCACAGAGAGCGGTTGCATTGATGACGTCAGATTGGGATCATACTTTTCGTCCCAGTTGTTACGTAACGAAATAAATGAATTGTTTGAGAGCTCTTTTAGCAACAGAACAACTTTTTCTAAGCCATATTTTTTTGTGGAAACGTTGTTAAAGAGTCGCTCTAATAAAACTCAGTGATCTAATTTTCTGATATGGTCTCTATGCAAGAAATAAGGAGATAATTACGTCTATAAATTAATAAAAATCATTTCTAGTTTAAACAGTGGACGAGAAGAACAGAATAGTTAAGAATAATTTTATTGATATTATAAAATACACATTCGTTTAAATAATAAAGTTTCACTTACTTTATTTAACTTAAAGCGAAATCAATAACCTTTGAGAGCCTTCTAGAAACTAATTTATAATTTTGAATAAATATGAACCAAAATAGCTTATTTTTACATAAATGCTTTTATCGCACAATTCGTAATAGAATTATACACATATATATCACATACATAATTCATAAATATTACATTTTCCCACATATGTATATTTTCAAAATTTTTGAGCAATGTGAAAATCAATATTTACAGTATATCGAAATGATTGCAAAAATGGATATTTTATGTTTAAAACAGAATATCCTTCATTCCGCATTTGAAAATCCAAATTTTCCTGGCATCAGGATCTTTCGGAAATGAATGAAAAGAAACGTTTATGCCTTTGGAATTTCTCGAATGCATCGAACATCCGATAACAGCACAACCAGGCATTATATTAGCTTAAAGTTTTCCTAAAAACTATAATATTTGGCTCTGAAAAGAACCGTTTTTTTTATCTTTAGTTCACGAAACAAAGGAAAACTCAAAAACCTCTCCTTAACAATCAAGCAACCACCTCAGCTCTCAAATCAAACGAGAAATATTCATAATAAAACTAAATTTCCCGCCTTTTAATTTGGAATGTGAAGAGAAAAAAGAAACAGGAAAAAAACAGACTCCAGACTAGATCAACCGGTAAGTATCAAAATAACTGCACTTTTTGAAGGAATAAAATTTAAATCTAAAAATAAGGCCCGAGATTAACCCTCCTAGCGGCAGAGACGTCTTTCTCCATTTTGCTGGTTCTGTTCAAAAGCCGATAGTTGGTATTTATATGTATACTAGCTGATAACCCAGCGTTGCTAGGAATCCATATTTTTGTAAATGCCCGCCTCCGCTTTCTTCAGTAAATATTGTCACTAACTTTGTATGTGCCAGCTTTATTTTCGCACTCCTTGAACAAAATACGCATTTGATTTCATATTAAATTGGCGCTGCACATTTTACGTCCAGCAGCACGTTAGCTGGATTAAAACATATTACCTTAGCTTTCAACAATGGAAGATTGTTTAAACAAATATATATTTGATTAAACAATGAAAACGATTTGAATTTCATTGCAACAATGAAATGTATTGTTGTAAATAAACAATGGACAAAAAACTCCCGAATTTACCACTCAAAATTAAATAAATAAAAATCTAATTAGAATTTTAAATAAATTTTTACGGCGTTAGCTCCCTATTGTGCTAATCTATCACTCTGCCAAATTCTGTCGTCGTGAGTCCAACGATGTGGGGACACATAAAGAATCAAAAAACGAACACAAATACAGTTTCCTCTTTTATATATATAGATTCTCTTAAACAACCACAGATAAAGTATTCTTAAGATTTCAGAGATACAATTAAATACAAAAAAGATCGGTTTATTTACTTTCAAAGCTAAGTTTTCTACCCTGAAAGATGAAAATTATTGGGCACTCGAAGGGTTAAAAAAATATGGAATGGTTAGTGAAGTGGAAGTACAGGCAATTCTGTTCTCTTCACATTATCTCCTGATGATGAGGAGATAATCGAACATCAGGTAGGAGGGAAATGATGATGATGAGGAGGAGTGAGAGTATGAAGGTTTCATGCAGATAAAGAAGGATACGTGGAAGGAAACGGTTAAAGTATTGCAGACTTTCATACAATTTGCTGAGCATTGTTCATCTATGTCAGTATGCTATGTTATAAAGATTCACTTCCATGTGTTGTGAATTCGCATTCAGTGAATTATTAAAACAATCTCGTAAGCAGGCAAACATTCAAAGTTATACCACTAAGACATTGGCGCGCAAACTATTTTCTTTTCTGATCACTCCACGTTGTGTGAAATTTTTTCACGACCCCGTTCTTTGAAGAAAAGCCTTGAACTTTTTATTGTCAAATAAATTCCTTTGAATTTAGAGACCCACAAAAATTTTCTTGCAACTCCCCTGGGGGGTCGCGCACCACTGAGCTAAGAAACACATAACTTTCATGCAGTGGCATGTATTGTAATTTTAAAATGTCTTGCCGATCGAGAGATATTCTACTGCACAATAGAATCGGGAATGCAAACTAATTGGAGCTGGCCTTTGTTCGAATTCCGGGGAATTCAGATTATCCGAGAAATTCGGTAAAATACTCTTGATATACCAAAAGCAGTAGAGACAGACTACTGATCCTGTGACCTAGGTCACAGAGGAACCATTTTCTTTGACTTGACAGTCGGTTTCTCTACAGAAAGTTATCCCAATTATTAATTTTAGAATCCCAGCAGAGCGTGACTTTTGAGAAAGTCCTGTGCCGGATTCTTCTTCTTATTATTATTATTTTTTATTTTTTGTTTCTACTTCCGTCTTGGTTTTGTCCTGTGATAGAATTTTAATTTTGTTAGCAGTGGCGGCTCGTCAGTTCAGAAACAAGCAGTGCTGCAAAAGTTGTATAAATCTAAGTTGTAGGAAATTTTGCTTATTATTTTGGTATATTATGATAATATACTAGAAATTGATAGTTTTTTAGTTATAAGCAAAAAAACTGGGAAAAATCTTTTCGTGCTTTTTAGCTATAACTAAAATTCCAATAAAAATTATTGGTGGCAAATCTCAGATTCGTAATCAGCACCCCAAAAAACATAAAGAAACAAAAAAAATTGCAACTCCTCCAGAATTGGATTTTAAAAAATTACGACTGAACTACTGAGAAAAGGCGAAAAAAGCCAAATGAGAAAGTAGCGCCAATCGTGAGCTGCTCCGGAGTGCAGTTCAAATGAATGCAATTTCAAGCTGAGAAAGGGTTGCTTTTGTACCGCTTAGCGTTGCTCATTGCGTTAATTTCATATCCTGAGGAGGGGTAAAATTTTCTGCAGCTCTGGTCTGTCTCTCTCTTAATTCTTGATTTTGCCATTTTCGTTGATTACTGAATTCTCAAAGTGGAATCTTTAAAAATAATTTCAGGGGGGGGGGGGGCAGCCCGTCTGTACGAGCTGCCACTGTTTGTTAGTTAATTTTTGTATTACTTCCATACATATATCAATACATACCTATACAGACCTATTACCTGAACAAAAACTATCAACAGTTTGAAAACAATCTACTGTAAATTCATGAGAAATTAAAGAAAAAATTTTGAATTATGCAAAAATGCATCAATAATCAGTGTAGTATTAAAACTTAAAGCACCCCCTCTATTACACCACTTAATGGTAGCAATACATCGACTTGTTCCTAGAAGAAAAACAATCGATAGTTTCAAAACTAACGACTAGAACTGCACGATAAATTAAAATTTCAGTACTAAAAGTACTTCAGTATGCTTGCCTATCTCAAGTCAAAAATCTAATTATTAAAATATCCAAAATCTACAAAAAAAGACAATATTTAAATTATGTAAATATGCATTGTGTTAGGTATTATAGCTTTAAAACCTATCAACTGAAACTATCTATTGTTTCAGTGGATAGTTTTGAAACTATCGACTGAAAATGCGCCTACCGATAGTATTGCCCAGGAGAAAACTATCGATACCACCGATAGTTGGAGAAAGTCGATACTATCGGTAGTTTCAGTCGATAGTTCCGAAAGCCCGATACTTATCGACTTGGTTTGAATAGTATCGATAGTCTATCGATGTTTAAGGAATTTATGTCAAGTGCAGCTCAATGGACGAGTTTTCTGCTTTATTTATTTTTTGTGGTAATTTAGAACTTCCGCTATACCGACCGACTTCCGGTTAAATGCTTTGTCAATGGGAATCTTCAAAATTACCGTTTAAAGTAGAGTTTTTTAATGTTATTGTATAAGGATACTTTGAAAATATTCTGATGTTCCTATGGACGAATTTTCTGTCTTGTTTACTTACATTAAAAACCTTGACTTTATTTGTAAGGCTTTTGGACTTCCTCTTTGAAGATTCCATTGACTTAGAATTACACCGGAATTGCGTAGTTACGGCATTTTAATGTAAATAAACAAAACAGAAAACTCGTAAATTGCTGTAGCTAGCACTGTTACGACTTCTACGGCTTTGTTTGTCGGTTAAATTTTTAACCAAGCCATTTAGCTAATTACAATCATTCCATTTGGAATTTAGGCCTTTTTTAGTTAACTTAAGTTTAGCATTAAACGAACTGGAAGAACAAAGATTTCAACGCTTTGTGAACTATTGAGCAGATTTCTTTGCAGCGAACTTCATGCAAAGTAACAAAGCATAATCGACCAACACACTTGCAAAACAAGTTTGCTGTGAAGATGTTATGACGAACTTCACACCATGTTTGCAAAACAAGTTTGCTGCAAAAATGATAGCACACTCACAGATAATCTTTGTCTCTGTTTTAAAAAACATATGATTTTTAATAGCATCTCCTAGACCGACCGACCTTTTTTTAAATTCAATAAATAAATGATAATTTGTAAAAAAAATTGAAACAGTTTCCGTCTCTTTACTAAATATAGAACTAACACTTTACAGAAAACTATATCGCCTTTTTCTTAATGTTGAAGTTTTAACGTTCATAAACAAAATTAAACCTAAAAAACAGTTGGTGTTTGTTGAAAAATAATAACTTACATTTTGTCCCACCTTAAAAGTAATTACTTTTGAACCCTAATTTCATAATTTATTCTACTAGCAAAACGTAGTTGTTAGCGAAAATCGCTCTCTCTCTCTCTCTCTCTTTGCCCTCAAATCATATTCTCAACACAAAATTTAAAAAATTAATGAAATCAAGAAAACGGTTTAAAATAAATCGTACGCGCGATCTCTTAGCGCAGTCCGTCTTCTCCTCTCCGAGTCCAGCTGGCTGAATGTTTAGGTCAAAAGCTTTAAGAAGTGAGGTGTCGGGGGTTCGAATCCGAGGTTGTCTTCGTACTATGTTTTCGCTATAGTTTGCAATGAGTTTGATGTCGCAAGCTTGTGACAAATTTGATGCGTGGTGACTAACTCGTTTGCGTAAACTTGTTTCAAACTTGCACTCTTGTCGTGTCAAATTTGTTGCAGATTTGCAGAGCAAGATTGCTGCAAAGTAAAATTGCTATTTGGGAATCGATCAACCCACTTGCAAAACAAGTTTGCTGCAAAGTTGATAAATTTATTCTACTAGCGAAACGTAGTTATTAGCGACAATCGCTATATCTTTGACTTCAAATCATGTTCTCAACTCAAAATTTAAAGAATTAATGAAATCAAGAAAACAGTTTAAAATAAAATGTGCAGATGAACGATCTATTAGTGCAATCTCTCTTCTATCAGAGTTCCGCCGATTGAGTGGCTAAGGCGATGAAGTGTATTGTCGGGGGTTCGAATCCGAGGTTTGTCTGCATACTCTGTTTTTGCTATAATTTGCAATGAGTTTGACGCAACAAGCTTGCTGCAAGTTCGATGCGTGGTGACTAACTCGTTTGCAACAACTTGTTTCAAGCTTGCACTCAAACTTGCTGCAAGCTTGCAAATTTGCAGAGCAAGACTGCTGCAAACTAAAATTGCTGTGTGGGATTGACTTAGCACTACACCGGAATGACGTAGGTACAGCATTTAATATAAATATATAATACAGAAAACTCGTAGATAGACACAACTGGTTCGAACTTCGCGCTTGATACGGTATCCAAGGGGTCTATTCCGGTACCACCGGTTGAGTTGGGAGTTGGATTGGTTTCCGTTGTTAACGTGCGGAACCCAGTTCAACTCCCAAATGAATTAGGCCGCAGGACACCCTAGATATCGTTCAATTAATATTATTTGGTTGCGGGTCAACTTTTGTAATAACTAAAAAATAGATTATGAAGTCAGAAAATTTATAATTTGATGTTCCACATTGGATCAACTAAAATTAATTAATGTAAAGAAATTAAAGTTATAGAATTTTCACTATTCTGACCAATCAGAATGACTAATACAGAATCACTATCGCGGAGCAAACCACGATTCAGCCAATGCGGAGCAAGGATACAATCTTTCACTGAACAGTGTTTTTATTTTGCGCATTTTATTTTTCAGAGACTTAGGGGTCTATTCTGGTACCCCCCAGTTTGGTAGGAGACGTCACTTTTCTGCCGTCTCCCAACCCAACCGGGGGTACCAGAATAGACCCCTCTGAGATTCTAAAAAGTTTAAGATAGAAAATAAAATGGTACATTGCTATGATGAAATGTAAAATTCACGCAGTGGAAGACTGTGTAGATGTTCTTCAATGTTAATCAGATTTAAGTCTTGCAGATCAGTGGATTTTGACCGATGAAAAAGAAACAAAAGTCGCGGCACAATTAAAAGCTTTTTTCACTTAAAATAATTCCCAAAAAAGTTTATAACCAGTGATGTAAAATACCTGGGTATTTATTTTTAAGGGTAAATACCCAAAATTGGTATTTATTTTTCAATTCATCCTATTCATATAAAATACATGTACTGGTGTGTAAATAAACAAAACAGAAACTTTACTCGAATTGTGTCTCCGAATTTTTAGCAACAAAGGCTGTTATCCCCATACAGAAAACTATCACATACTTTTCCTTACGGGATGGGCCATCAGTTCATTGCATGCATGTCTATGAACTAATTACATTAAAAACCTGGACTTTTTCATGACTTTCTGCAATCTGGGAATAGATATTGCACTAGCCACTGTGTTTGTTGTGCAATTCTGTACTGTGCACTGTGTTGTACAATTCTTTTTTCTCTTCTATTTTCGGTATGTTTGGCAACAGTGTTTCGGCGGGCTAGTTTGTTTTGTAATTTGTATTTAAAACGAAAACGAATGTAAGTTTTGTGTATTCACCTTTTAAAATACTGCAATTATGTGAAACATCAGAGTGCCATACGTAATGTATTGAAAACATGGGAGACTCAAAAAGCGGCGATCGTTGCAGCAGTTCTACTGAGACGATAAGTAATTTAAACGATGCGCTTAGTAATAAAGATAAATCAGTTGATGACGATAAAATAGAGTGCACCAACAGTCGTTGCTTGGACAAAATATATGAAGTGGCTGTTCGACATGTGACAGAGTTGGCTGAATCTCATTTAAATGAAGATAAACAACAATTCATAACTCGATTTTCAGAGGTACGTTTATTAAACCAATCAAAATGACAAATGAAATATATATAAAGAGAATCAGATAAAATGTAGGACAATTAAAATATATAACAAAATTATTCATTCATATATGCAACGAATGTTATAGAAGTACATATTTCAATATATGTGTAAATTTTAGTGATTTGAGTTGTGTACCTGGAATGTAAATCGGATCATGTATCTTTGTTTCAATTATATTTATGTCACCCTAAAAATATTCTTGATATTTAAATAATTCAGAAAGTGCCACTTTTTTGTGGCATTTACCTCTACTTGTATATCTGTGTTGGGTTTTCCTATGCATCCTCATTTTCAGATTAAAATTCCCTGGGGGGGGGGGCAAAAATTACAGCTATAGCACTGAGCACTCTTAACATTTAATTGTGTTAGCTCCTGTTTTATATTATATGAACTGTTTATTTTTATTGCAACATCCAATGGCTGGCATTTGTCAACCATATCATTTCTCTTATATTTAACCATGGATCTTTTTTTTCAGAAAAATATTATATCTTTGCCTATTAGGGCATTATTATTACTTTAGCTTTCAACAGTGGAAGAGATAGGAGCAATTAAATATTTATTTAAACAATGACAATGATTTGAATTTAATTGCAACAATGAAAAGTAATTGTTGTAACAGTTAAAATTGATGAAATTTAGCAAAATTAATTTAAATATTAAATGAAATTAAAATTAAGTAAAAATTATTGTAATTGTTATAATTTACGCTCAAAAATGATTTAAAAAATTCATTAAAATTAGAGAAAAATATTGCACAGCAACTTAATTGATATCATGGGAAAGATGATTTTTTTGAATTTTTAGATGGTGTAAAAATCATTTTTGAACTAAAATATTTTCAGAAGTTATCAAGGAAAGACGTCAATATTTTGCTTCATTTTTAATTAATCAAAATTTCAAACAAACAGAAAAGAAACGACTTTGAGGTTAAATCTTTAACCATATCTATGTGAAAAATTTAGCCTTTTTACAGATTTAATACCCACTTCAGATTGAATTGGGAGATCCAGGTGGCTGTTTAATTCAGATTAGGGTTAAATTTAAGGTACGAAGCCATTTCTCCACGTTTTGCATCGCCAACTTTTTGACGCCAAGAGGAAGACGGTTTAGTGTTTACATTTGTTTTGGTTGTGCAGTGACATTCAAATTAGTGTCTGGTGCGCATCACTAAATTGGAATTCTGTGCTTTGAAGTTTCATCTTGATTGGTCAGCTATGTGGCAATTTAAATTTTATTGAACGATTTAATAGAATTTGCGCAATATTTCATTAAGAACTCATTTTTTAAAAGAAGGTAGATTCCTAACATTCAATGAAGAAGCGAAGCTACTAGTTTCCGGCTTTGCTGAAAGTGAAGCCACTGATGTTTATTAAATTTTTAAAATTTGCCCGGTTTGCGTACACAAGAGAACAATAAAATGTTCACTGCTCACCCAAAACAAATGTCCTCACATTGCCAAACCATCTTGCCCTTGGCGACAAAAAGTTGGAGATGCAAAGCGAAAAGGAATGGCTCCGTACCTTAAACTTAACTTTTACCCAAGATTAGCATATAAACCTACTATTTAAATGATTATGGTGAGAGATTTTATTTGCATTTTATAGTTGGTACTTGCAATACATTATCAGTCTTTTGCAACACAGAAACGTTATTCTGACAAATAAAATAAATTATTTCTTGGTGGTTTTTTTTTCTTTTAATTTCTATTGCTTTTTATGCAATATCCTGAAAAAAAGCTTTATTGTTAACTTCATTAGATAAGGAGTAGTATAGCACCATGTATATTTATTAAGAATTATAATTTGAACTAGGGATGTAACGAATATTCAGTATTCGGCCCTATTGCTGAATACTAAGCAGATATTCGGCCGAATATATTCATAATAGTAATTTTTTTTAAAGTATGCATTTAAATATACATTTAACAAAGAGTTTTGCAGAATTGCATTTCAGAGCATTTATTATTAAAAAAAAAATCTACCATTTATCCAAATTTTAAGCTGCATAGTACATAAGTGTATTTAATAATGTTGCATATCATTTATAGAAGTCTGTTCCATATAGTTTCATATATATTACCAGCTTCAGAAAATAAACGGTCACTATATAATGCTGAAAGATCTTTTCTTGCTAAATTTACGAACCTTGGAAACTTTTATGCATTTTTTCCCTCCAATTAAGTGGACACTTCATCCTACCTATTAGAAGTTCTTTACTGAAATAGCAATTTACTGCTAATAATTTTAATCTATCCATTCAATTTTCTTCTGACATTGTCATGTTCTGCAATGACGAATCTTTTATTTTTTTGAAGCAATCTCAAAATGATGAGGGTTTCTTATTATTGAAATTAAGGTATTTAAAATATTACAAATATACATAAAGGTATTAACATTTCTTTAAATATATAAATAATGAAAAATCCATTTTATTTAATATTATTTTTTTAAATTTAAAATTTGAAAAATATTTAATTTAGAATCAAAAGTAAAATGTTTTTTAAAACTTTGTTATCCTGCTGCCGAATGTTTGGCATCCGGCCTGAAATTTGGCCAAATAGCTGAATATTCACTATTTGTGACATCCCTAATTTGAAGTGTTATAACATTTGTTGTGATAATTTTTGTAATTTATAGTAATACTTTTCTAAACATATTTGATACTTCATTTGCCTTAATATTGAAAAAATAAGCAACTTGTCTGAGAATGAAAGAAAATGCCTTATATTTGCTTCCTGGTACAGTTGCATTGTTGAGATGGGTACAGACGAAATTTACCTGTAATGAGGCAATTCAAACAAACCAACTAAATGGGTTGCTTACATTAATAGCCATTTTGTTTCTTGACACAAGGATCCTTGACAGAGCGAGGCCGCGGTGGCCTAGTGGTAAAGTCTCGGCTTTGGGGCCGGAGGGCTCCAGGTTCGAGACCCGATTCCACTGAAGATCCGCCGTGTATGGGGCCTGTTGCACGTTAAATCATACGTAGTGGTCAAACGTCCTCCCGTTGGTGTGGCGTGGAAGTTTGGAGAGGGGGTGCCAGCTCAGGTGTCGTCCTCGTCATCTGACCGAGGTTCAAAATTACGAGGTCCGTCCCAAAATAGCCCTCGTGTTGCTTCAAAACGGGACGTTAATATAACTAAACTAAACTAAACCTTGACAGAGCATGCCAGAAAGTAGATTTCAGCCAAGGCAATGTTTTTCAACAAACCACATAGGCAATGTTTTTCAACAAACCACATATAAACATATTGATGTTTATAAAAAATAGGAATATGCAAAGCGGAAACAACTGTTTTCGTTGTTGAAAATGTTTCTAAAATCACAGGGAGGCATCAGATATGGTGGATTTGTGGCTACAGTGGAACCCCAAAACTTTCATGACACAAACTTCATTCAACTAAACCAGGGGTTTCCAACCTTTATTCCTTCGTGTACCGCTTGCGTAATCTTTATATTTTTGTGTACCCCCTACTGTCATATCCTCCCCCCACCAACCATCCTTCTCTACCAGAGGTTCCCAGCCTGTGGTACGCATACCCCCAGGGGTACGCGAAAGACCAGTTCTCAAGAACTCAAAGTCGGTAATGGCAGACACAAGAAGACATATCGGATTTAAAATATTACAGAATTTTGTGTGAAAGTAAAAAAGGGGAAAGTCCTAAAGCATATATCCTCAAAATAAGGAAAGAATAAAGCAAAAGGAAGTGTAATGTGAAATTATTACAATACTGCTTTCATTTGTTTTGGCGTTGCACTAATACTATTTTAAAAATGGAATAAAATCAAAATAAGTCCTGCAAATGTTATTAATTCAAGCCATTTGACTCTTAAGCCGACATAAGCCCTTAACATTATCGATAAAATCTTCTTTACAGATGGATTGTTGAGGGGGGGTATGACAAAAAGGAGTACACGAAAAATGTTGCTAACCCCTGATGTAATACAAAGAAGTTTTTATCAATATTGTTAAGGGCTTGGGTTAGCTTAAGAGTCACATGGCTCGAAATAATAACATTTGCTGGACTTATTTTACATTTTATTGCATTTTTACAATAATATTATTTCAACGTCAAAACAAATTAAACATTTTGCATTAACTTATATGGATAGCTAAAAATTACACTCTGTAATAATCAACTATTCAAATGGTATAGTTACTAAATAACAAGTATTAATTTGGGAAATAAAATTCTATAACTTTTTTTAATTGCTTATGTTTTCTCATTTTCGCCATTATCAACTTTGATTGAGCATACCCCCAGCGAGTCCTTCGTGTATCCCCAGAGGGAAACATACCACAGGTTGGGTACTTCTGAACGAAACATTTGATTAATTGTGACCCTAGTTTACCCAACAGGAGGTTTGACACAGTTCTTACCTGATTAAGAATCAACCACACTCGACTCATTCATTAGCATTTGTTGTTGGGAAAGCTACCCTTCTTTTACCTACAGTATGCCAATGCCCATATTTCAGTCATCAATGCAATAAACTATTTTCATTCTTCCTGTATCACTCTTAAAGGCATCCTTCATAAAAATCCTCATCCACAATTTTTTACTTCATTAAAAAATTATTGGTTTTTACTATTTGACCAGAATGTTTTTTTTAAACCATATTTTAAAATCATTACTTTATTAATTCATTACATATAACACTACATACATTACATATAATAATACAAATAATTATAAGACAACTTAATTGATGTTGATAAGATAATTTTTCGATTTTTTAGATGATGTAAAAATCATTTTTGTGCTGTATTATTTTCAGAAGTTATCAAGCAAAAACGTCAAAATTTCACTTAATTTTTAATAAATTAAAATTTCCAAAAAAAAAAAGCTACCGCACCTGTTCCGAGGTGCACATTTCTACCTCTACCCTACAAAGTATGTTTGTGCGAAATTTTTTATCTCTAGGTCCAGGGGTCCTTGCTAAGATAGAAAAAAAAGAGTAATTTATTTTATTACATCTGTCTTAAAGGTGCATTGTGATATTTTAAAATGAAAATACAGTTATCAAAATTCTTTCAGAAATTCTGTTCCTTGAAGCAAACTGTGCTTTTTTTCAAAATCAAGGCTTCTTAAACTATAAATCATGATCCTAAATAGGATGGTACAGAATATTGAGAGTCGTGTAAATTTTGAAAACATTTGTTTCGCAAAAAAATTTTCATCAGCATTTTTAACTAAAAATTATGGAAAAAAATACTCTGGATTACAAGAAATTTCATTCAAATTTAATTCATATGAAAAACTTTTCAATTAAATTTCTATTTATAATTAATCATTCTTCATTTCCTTACTTATTTTCAAAGTTTTAGCTTGCAAAATAAATTTCTGTGTTGGAAAAATCTTTGAAACTGTTTCTAGCTTAAATGGTGCTGCGAATCTCACAATTCCCCTTCAGCGTAAAAAAGTGGTAAGAGAGTGAAAGGGAAAGCTCTTGCACTTGTAACTATGCATGCTTGCAGTCGGAATTTGGCACTGCAACACTAGATAGTTTCAGTTACTTGTAGTTACTTTTTCTTCTTCGCATAATATTCGGGTAGTGAAAAAATAAGATAGGGAGCTTAGTTTTCTGCCTCAGTTTTCACTCGAGGTTTATTTGAAGATTGAAATAGTTTAATGTAAAATATGTTTAGATTGTTGATAGATTTACGCATTAAATGAGAAATAATATGAATTGATTAAATTTACACAATGTAAAAATCTGGGGGTGCTTCAGTACCTCAATCCCTATGTACGAGCCACCCCTGCCATGGTTTTAAAGTCATATTTTAGCAGCGGCTAGATTTTTTTTGCAGAGTATAAAAATTCACAGGTCAGTGACAGAATTTTTGAACTAACTCCTAATCTATGCCTTTATCCATATGTTTGGTGCGGCATAATCAGTAATGGCTTTTGTGCCAGTAAACTATCAAATCAAACCGAAAATTTTCACCGTCACAGAAAGTATGATGACAGTAAGCAATAAAAACATTATTTTATAAAATAAAGCTTTTTCAAGCAATTTATATCTTTTAGTTGAAATATATGTTAGATAAAGTATGCATCAAAACACTTTGTAAACCTGTGTATTTCAATTTCTTATTCCCATAAGTTTAGACATATTCAGGTTCAATATAAATTATTTTGACGCTCGATTATTGAATCACCTTTTTGGAATTGCTGAATTTATTATGCAAGTGCCAATATAGGTTGAAATCTAGAAGTTGGTACATGCCCTTAAACTCAGACAAATCACCAAAGCATAACATTGACTGCTGCACTTCATTGGCGACTTGGTACCACTTTAAGAGTGTGTACCAACTTCTAGATTTCTATCTCAAGATATTATGCCAGAGCATTGTCTTGAAGTTTTTGTTTGAAAATAATGTTGGGCATGAAAAAAAGGTGCATTTTTAAATGCTCAGTGGAAAAAATATGAAAAGGCTAATTTTTTCTCAATATTTTCCTGTTCTAGGTTTTCAAAAATTTTTTTCAAGAAAATGTGACGGTGAAGGGCTTACCATGGATTATCAATCAAGAAAAGCTGACTACAGATGAAAAGCAAGAGCAGACACAAGAAACAACAGATGCACTTCTCTCGAAGCTGAGCAAGACAATAGAAAAAACTGCCTTAAAACGAAGATTTGTTCCACAGGAGTGTTGTCGGGTTCATAAGCAGATATTACAGTATGAACGACACAATCTGGTAATTATTTGTCTTGGTATTTAAGTCTGAAAAAATGATTTTAAGTTAATATTTCAATAAAACTATCAATATCGTTTAAGGGAATTGTAGTCTTTTCTTTAAGCATTAGACGTATTTTATTAAACTTTTTAAATGACGATTTAAATGGTTTTAGGCAGTGTTGCATATGAATTTTGTGTATCATCTGTAAACATTTATGGCTTAGGAACGGTGAAGGTTACCGATGTGGCAGTAACAGGTGCAAGTTCGTGTCGGTATGATTAAAGTGACCATTTATTTTTTCCCTCAGAAAGGGACATTTTTTAAATTTTATGTAATATCATGTGAATTTAAGAAAATGCATATTTCTTAATTTTTTTATTTATTAATAAAAAGAACCACAATAAACACGTGAAAATAATTCATGTCATCTTGCTTCAATATATTGGTGTTGATTTAATCAAAGAACGAAATTTTTGGCAGGATTTCTTAAAATTTACTTTGGTAATTAACTTTACTTTATAAACTGTGTATTTTGTAGCGTCTTGCTCGTCCACAATTTATTCATAAGGGAAAAAAGACCTTTCTGCGGGTACATTAGGGCCAGGCAGGCATAGAATATATTCAATAATTATACGAAAGTTCGTATGATTTAATTTATTGGCGTGAAAGTGTTAGAACAGTTCCACCCAACATCTTTCGGTTTAAATATTTCCAGTGATTCATTTTGTCACCTCATGTGGTGTAATGAAGTTGGAACTAAGTGCAAGATAGGAGGCTTCTGACCAACTTACATATGTGTGACACGTATAGTGCATGCCCCGTCATCGCCAGGCTACTAGACATGACTGTCGGATTTTTTAAAATTTTTGGCGCCTTTTTGTTTGAAATTGTTATCGTGGATTGCTCTTTTTCTGAAAATGGGACATTTGGGCTTCTCGAAACTGTGCTTGAGGGCAACGGGACAGGCCACACAAAAATAACGGGATGTATGGTCACATTAGTTATGATTAATCACAGGCAGAGTGATGGCCGTGGCATACGATCCTAGCTACTGTCAACACCGTACTTCACACTATCATTGACACATACACTCACTTCCTACAGAAGGGTTATTTCATGGTAACACAGTGCATACAACACATAATAAAAACACAAATTTTAGAACGATAACATATTTAATAGAACAACAATTAAGTTAAAAACATAAATTAAACTACTACATCATATGACCACGTGCACAGTGAGATGATAATAAAAAGTGATCAGGTGGAACATTGCCTTTTTAACTACTGCAGCAGCCTCTTCGCCATTGGTTAACAGATGACATCACCAAAAAGGGCGGGTTAGATACGCAAGCAATTATAGTTTATAGTTAATGAAATCTGTTTTCAAAGTGTATGTTATTTAACCCTCTGATTGCCAATACAGCCCGACATGCAAACTGACACACAAACGACCCAGGGGCCGTAATGTCGTATGCTTATTTCCTTCCCCTTTTTTAAATGGGTTTGTAAACTTTAGGGAGCAATCTTACTTTTTTAAAAATGGTTCTTTCCCCTCCCTCTGTCACTTTTGATTGATGTCTCCAGTAAGTGTTCGATGGCAGATGCTTGGTTTACATTAAGTCTTCTGCTTTCTAACTGCTTAAATTTATTGCTAAAATGCCTGGATATCGGAAAGTTTTCTTTCAGGAATAAATTAATAAGATATTTTTTGATAGTACTGATGAATTTCAGAGTGGTTTTTTTAAAATTTATATTAATATAAAACAAAATATTGGAATGTATGTAAACAAAATGTGCTAATTTTTTTTCTTTCTTTTTGTTCGGAAAACTGTTTGTAGCAAGTCTTTTTTCAACCAATTATAAAAGTCTTAGGGATCAAATATAAAATGCATTGATTTATTTGGTAAACTGTGTTTGTAACAATATAAAGTATTTTTCAAAGCTAAATATTTTTCCTACCAGTACTTTAAATCATCTTATTTAAAAATACAATGAATTAAATATTTGCATTTTAAAAAATCATTTGAATATGCCTTCAGTGTACTGCTTAAGTCATAAAACATAATTTTTTTTAAAAAATGCAATTCAAAGTTCCTGTTGATTAGAAAACCCAGCGTTTGATTGTCACATTCATTAAAACATTCAACATTTTCTTTTCTTCGTAGCACTTACATTTTGTGTTTAATAACAACTGTTTGCTTGCAAAAGGCATTTGGAAGGGAAAGGACAGGTTTTGACTTCGTTACTTTTAGCAGTATACCTACAATATTTATAAATAGTAAGTATCACCTAGAAAGAGACTATCGCGTCCAATTAAATATTCTCTGTCCTGTGTCCCCTCTTGTTCTAATTTGTAATTTTAAATTCTGAAATTTTTAGCAAATTTTGGTTTATTTACTCTGGAAATAACTTTGCTTTTCATGTACGTCGATTTATCTTAATAAGTTTCCAACTTTGGAACTTTTTCTCTTTTACATACTAATAAATAAATATGAGCAACTGCTCTGTAAATAAATTTCTTTATAATTAAATAAATTTAAAATTCTATTAGGTTTTAATAAATATATTGTGTGTTTACAGTGAGTGATCTAGATAAGTAAACTCTTTAAATAAGCAAAAGGAAAACTTAAATGATCAACTTTTTCTGACCCAGCAATGATTTTAAAATGGTACCTACATGCTCATTAAATTTTAAAATTATGGTTTCGTATCAAATTTGTCTTTTTTTTGTTATAATCATATATAACGGTAAAAAATAAAACTTCTAGAAAATCTTTTACAAAAAATATAGAGTATTATCACAATTTGTAAACAACCTCTATATACTCAACAAGGGTTTTAGAAACCTGACGATAAAAGTACCCCCACCACAAAAAATGACCACTTGCTTACCAGAAGGGGGAGAGAAATGTTTACCTGCTTTCATGTCTGACCTCGGCTGTTATGGGCTTTAAAAGAATTCATTTCAAAGCACTGTGGGTTTCAGAGGGTTAATTTCATAGAGCCAGAGAAGTAACTTAAATAGCTTGACGGATAAAATTTGGTACACAGTTTAATCATTAGAATCGTTGATCCGTATCAATTTTTTTATTTCAAAAAAAATAATAATGCAAATGATTAATTTGATTTAAATTTATCATTTGCATTTTTGTGTCTAAAATATGTAATTTTATGGTCCTTGAATTTTCTTAAAAGGGTCCTTTAAAGTCCTTGAATTTTTTTCCTCAATAGGAGTCGGGACTTTATAAAACATGAAAAAAAATTTAAGAATTTTTAGAAATTTGTTTTGCTAATGAAAGTTTTTGTGGATGCATGTACACATGAATATTGCTTAGTGTTTTAAATTATTTGAAATTATGTTGAATATATACTCCAGTAATTTTCAGGATTTTTTTAAATGAGATCACAACTTAGCATTAATGCAAGAAAGTGCAGCAGCATATTAACCCCTTAACGGTTTTATGTTTTCTACTGTCTAATTAGATGACACTTTCTGTTTTGGAAATTTGTTTGTCGTATTGATTCAATTAAGAGTCCGTAGAACACTTGAGATGTTAATGAGTTACTCTACATTATTGTGTCGAATTCTATTGTCTTCTAATGGTGTAAAGTGTAAAAATGCTATTCAATGCACGAGTGGAGCTCGGGATAAGCCTTTAAGGGGTTAAAGATGAACTTTAATAAGTTATTGACTTTTTGTTTAATTTGCTTTTAAGTAATAATTGAGTTCCAAATGCCAGTAGAAAATTCCTTCCTTTGGTTTGTTATATTATTTATCATTATTAATTTATGTCATTCATTTTTTTTTTTTTTTGAGTGTACCACTTATTTAATGTGAATCTAATGCAGTTTTATGAATTTCAGAAAAAAAGAGCCAAAATAGTGCCTGATATAACATTGCCTTCCGTATCATCATTGCCCAGACCTTCCGAGTTGTCACAGCCTGACCAATCGGAAGAATTATTATCAGTATATAACAACACTGAATTCATACAACAGGTGACTGAAATTGCATTTTCATGTTATGTATTAATGAACCCAAAAGATTATGAGTGTATGGACTCATTTCTACTAATAATAAAGGAGAATGTGTGTGGTTGGTCCTCTAAAGGGCAGACCGCTTGACTAAGAGCTACGAAATTTGGCACAAACATACTTTGGAGGATGGGAATGTGCACCTCGGAGCCCTTTTTTTGAAATTTTAATTAATTAAAAATTAAACAAAATTTTGACGTTTTTCCTTAATAACTTACGAAAATATTGCAGCACAAAAATTATTTTCACACCATCTTAAAATGCAAAAAATTACCTTTCCAATGACATCAATTAAGTTGCCATACAATTTTTTCTCGAATTTTAATGAATTTTTAAAAATATTTTTTGGTATAATTTACAACAAAATTTTTCATTGTTGTAATCTGAGATAATATCCTAATACATTTTGCTTTCATATTTTATTTATCATAATTTTTATGAAATCTGAAAACCATCAGTAAGCTCAATGGTTATGGCTGGTATGTTTTCATTCTTTTCTCAGCATATTTTAATCCAGCTAACATGCCACTGGCCATAAAATGTGCTGCATCATTTTAATGTTGATATCAAATGAATATTTTACGAGAGGAATAAGATAGTGCCAACAATGTGGAATTGGAGGTTACATTGTATGGTCAGTTATTTGACTCCATTAGGAACATTTATGTAGACGATGGACAGAAGAGGTCCAAGGTCACTTATAGAACATGGATTAAATATCTACCACAATCTGAAGTTTAAAATTGTGTTGTTAAGAGAACCACGAATATAAAATGATGCAGATTTAATTTAAATCATATCCCTGGAGAACAAGCTGGTCTCCGAAGGCGACTAGTAAAATAAATAAAAAAACAGCTACAAACATCTACAGGATACAAAGCTGTAGTCCATTAATAAAAAAATTACATTAAAATAGTTTTAAAATACTGTGAGGAATTTTAATTTATCACTAATATGTATGTCAAAACAAAATCATGAAAGCATGAGATGCTGATAGACATTCTCTAAGCAAACGGGAATTTTAACTACTTTTGTCATGTATTTTTAAATTGAGTATTTAGAAAATTTTCTTTTTTATGATATTCATTGTTTTTTAGTTTGTTTATAGTATTATTTTTATGATTTTGTTTTGGCATTCACTTTTTAGATTTAAAAAATATTTTCTATGCTTTATCACACTATTAGTTATTCATTAATTGTCATGAAACCTTCACTATGCTTCATATTATTTCTGTGCAAAATTTGTAGAAAGTCTATTCTGTAGTTTAGATTTCTAATAGCGTGCCAATTATTTATGAATTCTCACTTTTCTATGAGATTATTTGTGAGTAAAATCAAATTGTGTATTTTTATCTAAATTTCTGTTCTTGTATAATTTCAGCAAATAGCAAAGCTGGCAGAGAAGTTGTCCGTGGTGCAGCAACGAGTGGAATTTGCGAATAATATCGCTAAGAAACACAATGCTCATTCAGAGACATTATATGATACTGGGTACATTACCGAATGACATAAATTCGCTCTTTTAATTTGTATATGCAAGCAGAATTTAGCAATGGCTAATTTTAGACATTGGCTGACTTCATAACATTGTGCAAAATTTCATATTATTCATCTATTTGCAAAAGTATTTGCTTGTGTTTGTATATATTATGAATATAAATTTTTGATATAATACAGTGCTCTTTTAGAAGTGTTTTTCTCTGTAAATTGTGACTTACAGACAATATTAATTGAATGTGTGTTGTCGATTTCTCCTTTGGTGAAAAAATTTGGAAATTTAAATATAGTACAAATGGTCATTATGTTGTGATATCAGAAAAACAGTGTAAGCTCATAGATAATTACACTTCGTCGTTATTATGGTTACTCATGACCAATGAGATTGTAATGAGAGCTTTTTCGGGCGATTCTATATCATTAATGAGAGAATCGATTTCCTACTCTAAACATGTGTGTACATTAGTTTAGAAAACTAGAAAATTGCACTATTAATTGTTATGTGGAATTCAATATTTAAAAATGTTTTATTTGTTTTGTTTTTTTATTATTATTATTTTCATGAAAATGATGACTATAAGTGAAATAGTTTAGAGTTCTTGGAAATAACCTTTGTAGGGTTTCAGTGGTATTTTTAAATTATTATTTTGTGTAATATCTGTGAAATTTTATTTATGTCATATTAGAATTGACAGATGTGAATTCTGCATTAACTGATTCATTTGTAGACAAACTGCTACGAAAATATAAGGTATAATTGTTTATTGAATATTACATGAATTATTATTTATGAAACACCTAAAAATAACTGGGTGTCAATTATAATTAATTCTAGACATAATTATAACTTAAGATTTTTTATGTTGATTGATACTTATAGAACATGGGTAAAAAAGAAAAAAATTTCTTTTGTATGTATGAATTTTGTATGAAAAAATTTTTTTGTATGTATGAATATGAATCCTTGAAAAGAATTCCCCTTATTATATCATTTTTAAACTGTTTTACATTTCTTTATAAGAACATAATTATTCTTATTTTCAAATATTTAGCCTCAAACTTGATGTTTTAGCAGTCACTTATTTTGTTGAAAATTTATTAGAATATATATTTTTTTAATTCTGCTTATGGCATTAAATAACAGTGGATTATTTTTTTTAAGGTTCATTTTGTAAATTGATAAAAGAATGTTTTTCATAAATAATTTCATTAAATAGTGATAAAATCCAATGTCATTGTTGTCCAAGTGTGGAGAAAAAGTTTGCTGTGTGTAGTAATTTGCTCCGAAACTGCTTTTATTCAGATAATTGTATCGATTGTTGCATTCTGTTTATGTGAATTTTATTTTTTGTTCCTAGTGTTCTAAAATTTATTGAAATTGTGTGAAATATGCCATGTAACTTATTAACCATAAGTTGTCATTGACCATAACTCAATCGTTTATAATCAGTGAACAGTTCAGGTTCACAATACGAGGAAAGGTATTCTGTGTTCCATAATCTCCAGTTCAATAGTACTGGATGTAATTCTAATATGGTCTTAACACTAAAAATTGATATTCTCATGAAAACTGTATTTATTTATTTTTTTAATTTTAACGGAACCTTTTCTGAAGCCTTAAGATATGCATATTATGGTATTACAGGTCGGACATATAATAGATGATAATTAAATCTATACAAGTTGTGTTGTTTTTTTATGTAACCATCCATTTCGTAAGTGTTGTATTATATTTTTTTCACGGGTGAGAGATTGGTTTGCTGCAAACTGTCATTTATTCTGAATATTCGTGGGAAGATAAAAAAAACCTTAGCCTTTTCTTTACGTAACTAATGATAATGAGCTTTAAAAAGTTATGATGCCTGGCATTTCAATCATTTATTTAAGGTCAATTAGCATTTTTCAATAATTAAAGTAATTTGCAGGAATTAAATAATGAACATTAATAAATAAGAATTTAAGTAAGTATTAATTTCTTAATCAAATTATTATGTTTCAAACCAAAGTTTTTATTTGAATAGCATTTTAGACGATATATCTTGAGAGTGTTTTGTGATATTCGAAACATGGAACTGAGCAAGGTTACGTATTGATTTATTTTTATAAACCTAAATACAGCATAGTTCGTGTTATACAAAACGAATTGTTTGTATAATAGTGACATTCATGCATTACAATGCTTATATATTCATATATATTAAATATTTTTATTCATACACATTAGTTATGTTATAAATGCTTCATTCCTTAAAAATGGAAATAAGTTAAAATGCAATACAAAGATATATATACTTATATAAGACAAATATTTGTACTATAAAATGGCATATGTTTGAACAGTAGGTGCAAAATAAATATGCGAAACATATGGAGTGTTCAGACCCATATTTTGCACCAACATGGTAATGTAGAAATGTTGCATTTTCTGTGTAATAGTTCAATTTGTATCCATTAGGAAGCAAAAACAATTAGAACTCCACTGTTATTTTAAATGCATCCAATCAACTCTGAAATCTATTTCCCAGAAATGAATTTCAGGGACTAGGCTCACTTTTAGCTCTCTGAACTTTCCATATATCTCATAAAATGCAACACAGTTTTTTTTTACCTTTATAACCAGAATTGCATAATTTGTCACAGTTAAAGAAAGCAACTGTTGGTAGTTCCAACAAAATTTCTTGTAGGAAATGTTAACAAAAATCAGTGTTTGTAGTAGGTGCCCCTTACACACACACACAAAGCTTTTTTAACCAGTGGGAGTGACCTCCCCGAAACTTTCTCGCATACGACCAGTAATGTGGGGTGGGTAAACACCCAGTTGGTAGGTAAATATTTTTGGAGTATTTACCCAAGGCCTGGTTATTTTGGAAAAAAAAATTATGAATGGTGATTTACAATGAAACATATAAAATTTCTGAATTCCCAAAAACTTAATATTTTGCAAAAAAATTGCGTATGTTCGCAATTTTTACGAGCGCTGATGAACCACAACTTTATTTAACGTTTTTGAGTACGAAATCTTACTATAGATATCGCATAACATTTCACTACACCTCTGCTTAATCACAGGAGTCCATCTGGAGAATGTCAAAACGTAGTTTCGTTTTGGGGATTGCCATAATGTTTGAAGCGTGTGTTTGCGGCTCGCTACAATTTCCGCCAAGGTCAAACACCAACCATACTCACTTGAGTAAAATAAGCGAAACGCTCACCTACACACGGTTGTAATGTGCATTTTGAACTAAATATGCAATTTGAACACCTGTTTTTTAACCGATTGAGATGAAAATTGGGCACAGATCTATAATTAATGTTAGCATCTGCGATATCAAGTTTTATTTATATAAGTCAAAGGCCTTATGAGATACAAGTATGCGATTATACAGACCGACAGACAGTCAACCCTTTGACGGATTTGGCTCAAAATTTTATACGGACCTACATTCATGACGATAAAACCGTGTACAAAATGTTATCCATCTGGCTATTCAAGGTTTTGAGTTATAGTGTTCACATACAGAGACAGACTTCCCGTTGATGGATTTTATCCAAAATTTGATAGAATCCTACAAATTATGTTTAAAGACCACATACTAAATTTTATCCCCGTAGCTCTCGTAGTTATCGTGTTCACAGACACACAAACATAATTCCAAAATTGTGTTTTTCGGACTCGGGGAGGTCTAAAACGCGGAGATTCATCAAGATCTCGATTTCGAATTTTTTGACGATTGCAATACTTTCTCTTTGTATACGAGAAAGTAAAAAAGCATTCCATGTTTTTTTCTCTTGTTCACAATCAAGCAACAGTAAAACAGCAGATTTACAATTTGAAGCTGGAAGTAAGACTTTAACACTTTTGCATCGAAACACCACACATTAAGTATATATATATATTCTTTTTTACAACAAATGGGCGAAACATAGCATAATTTTTCTTTCATAACTTAAGATCCAGATATATAGACGAGCTTGTGTAAAAATTCCAGTTCAATACCATTAGTATTCACAAAGGTATCAGCATTGCAAGAGCTAAATTGCTTTTGATCTCTAAGAGAAGTAAAATGATGAGGGTTCTTGCACAAATTGATATTCTTTAAAATTGAATTTTATGAATGTTGAATATTCAGAATACTCGCACATACTTATAAATTAAATACATAATTTAAATTGCATTTTGTTGATAACTTATTCTAAGGAAAAAGAACCCATTACAGTTCATTGGTTTCACTGTGAAACCAAATTTCTTGAAAATAAAAAATGCTAACTTTTTCAAAACGAAACATGGGTTAATGGCAGTCATTGCATCTTTTTTTTTCTTAACGATCTAACTATATTGATTTCATTATATACTATGAATCCTTATGCTTGGACAACATAAATTTATGATCTTGTGGCATTCTAGTAGTTCCATATTATTAACACCTATTCTCACAGTTGTCCAATTATTTATCGTTTAAGACTGAGTTTTTTAAGCAATATCAACTTTTATTTTTATGACTTTCTTTTTCAGTTGAAACTCATTGCAAATATTTCTGACCACATGTTGAAATCTTTTATAACTTCTCCCTCTTTAATTTTTAAAATTCATAAATTCTCTTTGATACAATAATTTCTGAAAGGTCTGTAATCCATCTACTTTCAGAAAGTATTTTGTCACTTTCTCTTAATTTTAATGCAAGCCATTCTCTGAATACTGTCAAATACCTCCAAAAGCAAGCTCTATCAGTAGTGTGCATTCAAGTGAAGCAGTGCTTCTGTGAGGATTCGCTTTCTCAGATGAAGCGCAATTCTGTGTTCTTCGTCGCTACCTATGAACCTCCTTTTGGCGTTAATGAACAGTTTAGAGATAATGCAACAGAGAAGTCCTCGAAGTGAATCGTGCTTCCTATTAGTATTTCAGTCTTTCCCGCTGATCAGAGGGCAATTTGAAGGAAGCAACTACATCGTGCTTCATCAA
Source organism: Araneus ventricosus (assembly GCA_013235015.1). Taxonomy (NCBI): domain Eukaryota; kingdom Metazoa; phylum Arthropoda; class Arachnida; order Araneae; family Araneidae; genus Araneus; species Araneus ventricosus. The sequence continues at coordinate 23,377 of BGPR01004433.1, read as the reverse complement.
ATCAACATTGCAACTGGTTCTGTTGAGTTCATGCAATGCTACAGCTTACTTAAAAGTCTTATTCTCTCTCATATTGATCAATATGCAACTTAAAAATCCAAGTATGAAATATTATTTTACATTTGTATTAGCAAAGCTAGTAAAGAATAAAATATTCATTGTGTGCATAAAAAATTTGACTGCTACATAAGGTTTTAGAACCACCGTGCTCTATGTAGTTTTAGATCTGCAACATTCATGGCCAGGGCTTAATTACTTTTTTGGGAAGAAGAGGACACATCCATGAAGTGTAGTAACACTGGCCTCAATAAATCCTGAGAATTACAAGTTGGATGCTAGAGTCGAGAAAGTTAACAACTGGTGGCATATCTTATGTTTTATATATCCAGTATAATATATATATATACAAAGCTGATTAATATATCTTTTTAGATGGTCTAATTTTTCTAGACAAATTCAAAATCCTAGATTGATAAAAATTAGAAAGTAATATTATTAAAAAAACTTGAGTATAAAATACAGGACACTTTTTCATTGGCCAGACAGTAGCGAAAATGTGCACCAAATACAGCAACTTTAAGCTGCAAAAACATGCAAACTAATGCATGCATTTTTTCGGTCATCAATAAAAAAGGGATATTTTTGTATCTGCATTATAATTGGCAGTTCTCCAGTTGAGATAATGGAAAAGTACAGTGTAACATCTATAAAAATTATGTGATTATATATATATAACCAAATTTCATAACTTCCTCCATGAACAACATTCTACTTTGCAATCATTTTGATATGCATCCAACCTCATTACCATGTTGTGAATACTACCTTAGCCAGGCAATGTCATCAACAGATTTATTTATACAAGTATAACGATATCTAGAATTGGTGTATGTCTAAAATTCAGCAAGAGTACATGATTGCCCTGTAACTAAGGAGACTAGATTTTCTAAATTTCAACTTGGTGTTCTCTCGATATTGGGAAAAAATAATAAATAAATTTAATAAACATAGTTTTTAAAAACACTTTTATTAGTGTACTAAAAAGTATAATTTTTTATTTTAATTATGTTTTACTTTTTAGTCATTAATTTATAATTCAATATCGTACACTATTTGGAATCTTATTTCAGAAATTCACTACCAGGTGGCAGCCTTTCTTTGGAACCATAATTTAATTAAATTGATTGATTAACTGATAATTAAATTCAGAAAATATTAAAATAATGCACTACATCGAGAACACACAAGAGTACAAAATTTAAAAATTAGCAGATTGGGAAGTGACCGAAAACTTGATTACAAATTCCATCTTTACAAACATGAAATATGGCGAGTTAAATAAAAAATATGTAAAAATTACTGATCGGGATGCCTAGTCACTTTATAATGATACTAATGACAGTGCAGGACAAAACAGACATTAAAAATATTCAAAGGAATTACAATGCTGAACCGAGATAATGCATTAAAATAAAGTGGCCATATTATATGTTCGATACAAATTGGAAGAATTCTCGAGTAATTTTTAAAAAATTTCATCTAGTTGATCATTCTTAAATAGATTTGCTAATAGGTTATAAAAAAGGGATAATATAGGATATTTTCTCTCTCGACTGGGATTCTGGTTCTTCTATCTTTTATAAATACTTTTGCTTTAGTTAAAAATATATGAGGGTTAAAATAACAACACTGTTTTAATAGAGATAAAAATATACCTAATAAAAATAATTAGATACAGGGAAAACTCTCACACGTTTAAAAAAATAGGTGCTCAAGTTCACGAAACAGAAATGAATTATGTTACTTGTGCATTTTGCTTCAAAAATTTTTTAAAAAATGCACAGCTACAAACAATTAATTCACTGAATACACTTTAACTCTGCTTCATTATAGAATGAAATTAAATAAAAAAAAAATAAAATAAACATTTTTCACCTGGAAGAAAATTGCCACAATACGAAAAACTGGAATTTTACAAGAGAAGCATTTGAAGTTTTCCTATTTAGTTCTATTTCCTGTGAGATAACAAGGCATTAGTTGTACTGCCCAGCAGTAAATAATGAAATTGAAATAGTTACATTGGGCCTTGAAGAAGTATATGCATGGGTGCCACTCTTCAGACCTGAGGACGGAATTCCGTCTTTTTAAAAATTCGGCGGACTGAATTCCGTCTCGGTAAAAAATTGGTGAACAAAATTCCGTTTTCCACCCAAAAAAAATTTTCAACGATTTTTATTTCCTTGTAGAGTACTAATTCCTGGACATAAGATCAGGCAGAACATTTTTTCTGCCAGAAAAATATACCATGAGAATTTGAAGGAGAAAAAAAAAATAAAACAATCTTCAAAGCAAGCACTCCAAAACAGACAGAAACTTCAACTCATTCTGAGCCAGAAGGATTAAATAAAAGAAAAGCTCCCTCTCTTATACAAGATAAAAATGGTAAAAAAGTTTGCCCAAACCCCAAGTCTGACCACAAAGTGAAAGAAAATCTTAAGGCTACAAAAATAACAAATTTTTTTATGAAGAAATAGAAAATATAAACTGAAAAAGAAATTTGTTTTATTGATAATAATAATAAGTAAACCTTTATTTGGGTGTAAATATGTGTTTAAATAAAAAATGTGTTTAAATATTGCTTTAGAAACAATTGAAAGGTTGATTTTGTTAAGTATCCATATATTTTCTCCCTTTTTTATATTGAATTGATAATATTTATTTAGTTGCTTTATTTTTGAATATATTTTTTTTGGTTTATGGGGTAACATTTATATAGAGTTTTTTTCTTTTAATTCTGGTAAAGAACGCTCGACTGTGTAAATTTTTTTTTTTTTTTTAAAGTTCAGTCTTGCAAATTTTGAAGAGTGGCACCCATGTATATGTGATTTGAAGTCTTACAAGAAAAGAAAAGTTCTTGTGGCTTCCCCTCCCCCAAATAAACAATATGCAAGTCCAGCAATTGTGTTTAAAACATCAATTAGGAGGCCTGCCCTTCCTAGCAAGAAAAAAAAATTCCTCATTTATAAAGTGAATTATTTTTTTTAGCAACAAAATGGATACATTGAAAGTTTCACATTGATTTTTTTTTACAACAAACAGATAAACAGGACTGTTGGATCATTGAGAGAAAATCACCAAAATAAATAAATTAAATCAGTATGAATGGTTCAAAGAAATAAAGTCAAACGAGACAAATCCAGACCTTTTTCATTCCATAACTTCCACCACCCCCCCAAAAAAAATATATATATATATATATCCTAACTTTTATCTACCAAATCGGCGCCCAGAGTCAGCAGAAACCGGTCGTAACCATCTGGGGAGGGAAGGGATTTAACCACATGTACAACGATGTTCATAAAGGTATTGGGGGGGGGGAATGTGTAATCCTAATGTTAGGATCTCAAAGAAAAGCTGAATTTTGAACTACTTAATACATCAAGTCAACAGAACAAGAATTGCTGAAGACGCACCTTTGAAGTTACTGCATTGCGACGATATAGCCCTGACAGGGTCAATGCTCACGATGCAATATCAATAAGGGACTGATGAACTCCCAACACTTCAGTATCTGATAGTTTGAGCAGAGACAAGAAGAAGACAAGTGGAAGCAGTAAAATACCACCGACAGTTCAGTGGAAGTATGAACACCCCAAATAAAGGACTGAGCAAAAGAGACTTGTTTCAAGTTAGACATAATTATATACATAATAAAAGAGAAGTAATCAAAAAGCTATGTGAAGACAACTTCACCTTAAATTAAATGTTTTTGTAAAAAAGTAAATTATTAATAAAAGTATTAATTATGGGTTTATAAACAAAGAAAGAATAAGTAATAAATAAGTTTTTTTGAAAATTTAAAATTGAATTCTGTTTATGATGTTAAATTCACTTCTTAATCTGAAATGATCAAGATCATCTACTCCCAAACTGGAATTACAGCCGAGGTTTGGTTGTGGACGCTCCGACTTTTACGTCACAGAACACTGAGTAAAACTTGAAGGATTAATAAGTAAAGTTATTGGTAAAGTTATTGAAGTAGTAAAGTTATTGAAGGATTCAATTTAAATAGACAAGTAGAAGTGAATTGAAGTAGGTTATGCAAGTAAAAATGAAGAAATTTTCAAATATTTTTAAAAAATATAGATATGAGATTATATTATTCCTTTAAACACTAGCCTTTGAACTTTAACAGCAATTGCACAATCAGCCATTTATTAATTTAAGAAAAAAATAAATATGAAACAAAACTTTGAAATCAGATTCGAGGGGAAGTTTTTTTCTGAACTTTTGACGATGAATGACCAGTCGGTGATGCCAACTTTTTCTTAGTTGCTGAACGACGAATTCGAGATTTTTTGGATAAATGCGCCTCTATTTCCGCAATATTATCCCAAAAACAATATTCATTTTTAGAGGGATTACAAAATGCATCAACGAAGTTCCTTATTTCATCTATGTTCAAATACTTTGCTATATTGTACACAGAAAATGGATCTAACACGATCCTTTGAGCAACATCACCATGTTGCACAACACAGTAAACTTGTTGCTGAACCAATTTATCTAGAAGTGCAGCTCTTTTAATTTTATTTACGATAATGTCGCTATAAACTGGATAAGTGTTTTCTTTTAATATTTTGAGTACCTTACTATCAAGACAAACTTTGCAAGTTTTTGACACAATGAACTGATATATAGAAGTGTTATTTTCGAGCATATCTGTTTTCATGCGTTCAATCTCTGAAAAACAATCATCAGCGAAGGACTTCAAATTGCCATTTATGGATGCTAGATCAGATTTATGCTTATGTACCGATTCTGGTACAATCCCGGTTACACGGAGACTGTGTAGAAATGGAAAATCGTAAATTGAACGTCCTTCAAGACAGCGAACAATTGGTGTATGAGGATCATCACACTGTAAGAATGAATGTTTAATTATTAATTTTCCACAATCTGTCGTCTTTTGTTCATTTCTAAAGTTCCTTAACAGATGGTGTAAGATACTTGACCAATGAACACCAATCGTAATGGAGGTGTGCTCTATAAGTTCCGATATAATATTCAGATAGTCATCATGCAGAATTTGCACTGCATCTTGGAACGTCTTTAAATTCACCTTTGCATTAAATTTTAATAATATTCTCACTAATTCTGCAGTGCAGAGAGGATTCTGCAATGCTACATTTAGAGGACTATCTCCACATAAATTTCTGAAATTAACAGGAGAACCAGATTTTAGTAACAATTCTACGATTCTTAAATCGCCCCGGTAACGCAGACAAGCATTATGAAGAGGTGTGTCACAATATTTATTAGCCGTATTAACAGCTGCACCATATTCTAAAAGAGCTTGAATAGTTTCTGGCGGACATTCACGAATCTGTGTGGCCTGATTAAGAGGGGTGTTCATAGTATGCTTATTTCTAGCTTCAATGGAAGCTCCATACTTTAAAAGTTCTCTTATTACATCTGGTGATTTGTTGAGTTTAATTACTGTCAAGAGTGGAGTTTCATCGGTTTCGAGGTTTTTAACATTGACGTCAACTCCAGTTGAAATGAAAAACCTTACTATTTCTGGACTCGAGGCATAATGCAATGGGTTAAAATCATCTCCGGTGATGTATTGACGCTTTACGCCTTTAGAAACGAGAGGAAAGAGTTTCTCGATGTCTTCGAAGTTTTTTTCCGAAACCGCTTTCGCAAAACTAGCATCATCATCATCTATCATATTCTGAAGAAAGATTAGCTTCCTAAAAAAAAATCAGCTCAGTTCCCTATCCTCAGTTTCACATTATATTTTCGGATAAGTTTATGCTAGCTTTCACATTTGAATTAATCGAATTCCTCTCTGAACAAGAATTCGATGTAGTAATTTGTTTATTTAGATAAATACCAAGCGCGATAAATCATTACTTCCACTCTTATCTTTCTATCTGTTTGTACTTTGTAAACAAGTAGTAGTAGTGCTAGTTCTAGTTACACAGAAAAATAATTCTTCTTCTCTGTCGTACTAGTAAATATTCTCAAAGAACATCATCATCATCGTCGGTAAATATTTTTTCTGATTTTCAGGATACAAAAAGAAAAAAAGGAGGGACTGTAATTAAAATAAAGACATCTTACTTTTCAATTACAGAGAGATGCCATACATTTCTGGAGGTTTACGGGACGCATTGTCTGCGGAAATCTACAGAGACTTCAAATACAAATGATCATCCACAATTTAAACACTATATTGCAATCTTAAAAATTTATTAGGGATTTTATGATTTTTCATTGGCTTTACAAGGGCTATGTGTCTCGCCCCCCCCCCCCCTTCCGAGAAATATTCATTATCACATGATTAGAAGCTGATGCAATATACTATAGTTTTTACGGCAGCGTAGTATGGCAATATAGTCTGGATTTTGCGTGTGTGCGTTTCAAATCGGAAATCGTATGTTGATGAAAATTTTACTATAAGCTCAAGAAGATAAGTTCAAAATGAATCGACTCATGCCAAATATCTTAATAACCGGTAATGTTTTTCATATTTTTGTCATTATTTCATTGTAATTTGGTTAAATTGGAACTATTTGTGTATATTTTGTTATATGTATACAGCCACGTGGTATGCAGAATGGTTTATATTTTGTTGTTAAATAGAAGATCCTTTTGTTGAGCTACGAGAAAATTAGTGTATGCAGTTAATTTAATAGTGCAGGAATATTTCCCTTGTTTTGTCTTTTAATCGCTAGAAGTTTTGATAATATTAATAGTCTTTCCATATGTTTGTGCCGTATGCATTTTCCTGATAAATTTGACAATCGCATATTCAAAGAATTATCGTGATCATTCACGCTGTGGTATGCATATTACAGTGTTTTTTTTTTTATATTGTTATATTATATTATAATATAATGTTGTTTTTATATTATAATTTTATTCATTCTGGATGAATTTTTCCTCTTGTGTATGAAAATTGAACTGTTTTCAAACCATAAAAAAAAAAAAAATGAACCAATACTTTTGAATTTTACGTCGTCTGATTTCTTGATAGTTTTTCCTCTGCTTTTGTGTGCACTTCTGCTTTTAAAATCCTCCGATTTGATTAAAACTTGATATGTTTGCATGCAAAATTCAGATATGAAGATTTCATGTTAGTTCCCATTTTTAAAAACTTTGTATTGACTGCAGAAGGCTACCATGTTTGGCGAGAAATCAATTTGGTGAGGGGAAAAAATTCAACTTGGCGGACCGCACCTTGTTCTCAAGTCGAGCAGACTGGGTACAGTTTATTTCATTGTTTAGAGAGAAATTATTTTTGTGTAATTTATATGACATTACACTGGTATGGCAACTCGTGCAAGCTTGATAGATGGCTAATGTTTTCATTATTGAATTTGTTTTGTTGTAATAGCGGTAAAGGTACTGGCTTCTAGCTCACTCTGCTAATAAAGCCCTTGGATATTTTTGTTCATTTGAAAGAAGTTTTGTGTAAAACAAAAGTGTTCTGTACATCTCTCGCCAAGCTGGCACCAAATCATGAAAAACTCGCCAAATGTTTGCTATATTACCATACAGTACACTTTGGTTGGGCCATTTTCTACTCTACTTGCGGATTATATCTATTATGTACACAGTGTCTGCTTTATTTAGTTTCTGAAACGATTAAAGGTGTTTTTTTATTTCCGATTATAATTTGGAGTACAGAATGATTTTATCGTTAACCTTCTTGCAACATTTTTTTTTTTTTCCAATAGTACAACAATTTTAGTGGCATGATATATGGGTAGAAAATTTATCACCTGCTTTAGGAAGAGATCGGGAGGGGGGGGGGGTTTAATGGAGCAGGTACGCACCGAAACGCCGTTCTGGCACTGCTTTTCATTCACACGAAACAAAGAAAAGTTATGAAAATGACCTTAAAATATTGTAATTTTTGTCACCCAGGTTAGAGCATTCGGGCGCTGCTTATTTTGCGACTACACCACTGACCAAGATGTACATGTCCCATCCATTGTGATCACTGGTGGGTCATTCCACGTCAAATCAACCAAAAAAATTAGGATTTGACACCCATGGTCATTGATTTTGATAAAACTTGGTATATTTGTTCCTTTTATGGATTTAAGAAACCATACAAAATATTTTTGCTGAATCTGAAATAGTTTAGGATTTGCAGCCTGTTACAATTTTTCAAAATTTAACATTTTTTATCGATTAGACCTAGCAAACGCAATTCACTCTTTCATAGAAAATAAAATATTTTCCTGATCTGCTAATGAATGTTGATGGAAAATATTTGAGTATACTTTAATATATAAGGAATACAGAAAAAGATTAATGAAACCAGCAAGTATATATACATGGGCAGGAAAAATCCTGAAATATTATTTTGGCAATGAAATATGGAGTTTCATACTGAAAGGATTATCATCAAAAGGATAAAAGATAGTAAAAAAAATGATCATTTTTTCTAAAAGATACCCTACTACATGAAAAAATAAAATTAATGATTTTTTCAGTCCTTCATTATTTGTACTGCTTCAAAATTAGAAATCACTTGACTCGTTCATCACAAATGAAAAAGGAGCTTAAAATTAAACAAAAATATATATATATAAATTTGGTAGTGTATAATTAAAGTAATAGAGTAGATTTGTTAATTCTAAGACCTGTTCAATACATAAATGTTTTAATGTACAGTCAAATGTCGCAAATCCGGACGTCCAAAATCTGGGCTTTAAAACAGATTTACGTTTGTTGGGGAAGCTTGGTGACAATATTTGTTGGGGGAAAAACAGAGGCGGGTACTTGAAAAAATGTGGATTCTGAGAAACGCTAGGTTATTAACTATAAGGTAATTAAAAGGTTGATTTAAAAATTTTAATTAAACAATATAGGATTCAAATGATTTTTTTACATTTTGGGGGGAACGTTTACGTTAGCGACAATATATGTAAAAAAAATAAAGAAAAATCGTTTTCATTCTTTTTTTTTTGTATTAAAGTGTTTAATTCCGTAACGTTTGTTAGGGAAAGTAAGTGACAATATTTGTTGATTATAGAGAAAAACGGAGGTGGGGCATATGAAAATATATATGGATCCCAAGGTCTCACGTGACCTCACTTCTCTCTGCCCGGGAATATCCTATTATTCATGATAGCCCGTGCAATGCCGGGTCACACAGCTAGTTTAATGTTAATAATTTGTAAATAAGGCTATTTATCTGACGAAGTTATTTCCATTTTGAATTTTTTTTTTCTAACGTAATAAACTGTCATTAAGAAAAAAAAATCGGAAAACTCAGACAAATTGCTATTATGAATCAAGTAAAATGTCATGAAAAAATGAATTTTTCGTTTATCTTTTTAGATAAAACAATTAGTTCTGAAATCAAAAATGAAATACAGATGCATCGAATATGAAATAGTAAAAAAAGATCATCTTTAGATGCATAAATTCAAAGTTTAAATTCCAGTTCATAAATGAAATTTCAGAGAACGGAACTGAATGCACACAGTTTTTAGCTGCTTTTGCTCAAATATTAATTTGAAATTCTTGTTACAGTTTAAAATGCCCTTGAATTTTGATAAAATGGTATATGAATGGTATAAGTCTTTAAAATGCCATCAATCATATGCAATCAGAAAACATTGTAAATTTATGTATAAAAACATTTCTAACAGTGAAAATCTATTTAAATTCTTTTTTAATTTGATGTTTCATTATTTGTTGTCGTATTCTAATTGAGTTTGTTGAAGGATTGGCATAGCATGTGTAATTTGAAACAGAAATAAAAGTTTGACAAAATTCCGCAAAAAAAAAAAAAAAAGTTGCATAGCATTAATATCGGAGGAAAGGTCACTCTTCACATTTCAAAATGGAATAGAAGTGGTTTATGCATAAAATGAGTTTGAAAGTTGTAAAAAATCGGCATTTATCTTAACATAATCAATTAAAAAATTGTTTAAGATTTATAGGGCTTACCCTGACTCCTACCCCACTGACGAATTGCTTCCACGTCATCTCGAAGAAAGGGGAAAGGGGCAACCTATCTCTCCTCCTAGAGGAAACAATGTTCCGTGGCCTTGTCCACAAGGGGTGTTATCCATTCAGTGACCTTCACCGATTTCAGAGCAATAGATAGTGCTTTCAAAAAGATAATAAAATTCATTGAAATAATATACAGAGTTGAAACTAACAACATTAGAAAGGTGAAAATTCGCACTTTAAAATGGTAGGAAAATAATTTTCAGAGTGTTAATTACTTTGGAAGTTATTCGTGAAAGAACTGCCGCAAATGGCCAAAATTCGTTTAATTTTTAAATAACTAAAATTCGAATAAAAAATTGAGAAAAATGGCTCCAATGTGCACATTCCCATCCTCCAAAGTATACCTGTACCAAATTTGGTTCAATGATCTGTTCTGTAGACTGCCAACAAACACACACACAGACTTTCTCTTTTATTATTAGTAGAGATATATTATTTATAGCATGTTATTTATAAGCTTATAAAATTAAAAAAACTAAAAATGATATTTTGTTAAAAAGTCAATGACTTACCAAGAAAAATTAACTTCAGATTTGAAATTGGGTAAGAACATTTCTTTCATCTTCTGTTAGTTGAAAAATAAAGGATTAGTGGTGTGATCAATTGTATTGCCAAATACCTAATGAATATTAAGTCCTATTGGCACAAGTCCATTAAACGGTACTGGGAAAATACAAGAAATCATTAGGACACAAATGTCAATGTAAAAGAGAGAGGAAAGGGAAGAGAGAATAGAAGAAGAATCTTTATTGCGAGTAAATTTTGGCAAAAAGCTTTTTCAACTGAAGGCAGTCAGACTGCATTAGGGGCAAAGGGCCCGAAAGAGGGTTACCAGTCAGCGACGTAACTATTTTCCTTGTAAGGCTTCCAAAATGAAGAGTTTTTTCGAGTATATTATCTTTAAATAAAAGAATTTGTTCCTTTGTGTTATTTTTTGAAATTTCCAAAATTGACAGCTCTGCGATTGTTTATTGGTGATTTTCTTTTTATTGAATGCCTATAATTAATTTTTATATATTTACTCAGGTACTCCTGGTACTGGTAAGTCTACTCTTTCTTCAGAGATCAGTGAAGCTTGCAACATGGAGTGGGTCAACATCAGTGAACTCGCCAAAGCGAATAATTACTTCGAAGAATATGATGAAAGCCTAGCTTGTCATGTACTGGATGAGGACAAGGTAAAATAGATTTAAATAAGATTATCCTTATTCATTAAAATAAAGTTTTGTGATGTGTTGCAAATATATTTGACTGTGTCATTAAATTTTATATCCGACTTTCTTTTCTTGCTGGAAAAGAAATTTTTTTTCCTATAACTGAATATGTGTTTCTAGAACCTAATCTGTACATGTTTTGTGATGCTGTTGTAGTCTGTTGGTCGTGTTTTTCAATCTATCTACCACAGTTAAATGTCAAAATTTATAAATAACTAGCCGCCTTTGGCGACCAGCTTGTTCACTGGGAATACAATTTCAGTTGATTCTCGTTTAAAATAATTTGATATTCATGGTTCCCATAACATTTTTAAATTTCAAATTGTTATAGACATTTAACTCTTGTTCTTTCAGTAGCTTTGCACCTGTTCTGTTCTTTGTCAGCATGAATGTCTCTAATACAGTCATGTGACTGGCTGTGTCATGTATAATCTAACTGCACATTGTCGGCATCAACTTCACTCTTTTTCCTCTTGCAAAATAGGCATTTGATTTTAACTTTAAAATGGCACAGCGCATTTTACTTCCAACCACATGTTAACTGGGTGAAAATATGCTAATTAAAACATAGCATTAAACATTAAGATATTACTTTAGCTTTCAAAAATTAAAGAGAAACATGCAAATAAATGTTTGTTTAAACAATGAAAACGGTTTGAATTGTGTTGCAACAATGAAAAGTATTGTTGTAAATTAAACCAAAAAATATTTTTAAAAATTTATTAAAATTAGAGAAAAAATCTTAAGATAACTTAATTGATATCTTTGAAAGGGTAGTTTTTTGCACTTTCAGATGGCATAAATAATTTTTGGCTTCAATATTTTCGTAACTTATTAAGGAAAAACACCAAAATTTCACTTAATTTTAATTTAAATTTAAAAAAAAAAAAAGGCTCCGATGTACACATTCCACCCTCCAGACTCACATTCTCCTTTATTATTAGTAGAGATTTTAAAGTTAAACACATTGTGTATGTGTTTATAATTTTATATAAAAATGAAAATTTAAAATAAAATTAAATACTTTCGTTATTAAAATTGTTCATTCATATTATCACACGAAACTTGCAAATTTCTTAGTGTGATGGTGTAAAACTTCAAACACCTACCTGCTTATAAGCAGAAATTACCACGACCTGGCTTAGGCCACATGGTACAAAAGACAACCTGTCCATTACTTCCCTAAGAATACGATGAAACAAAATTTAATACAGTCTACAGACATCATCAGTAGAAAAATGATATAAAGACTAGAAAAAGTTCCCTATTTCCTTAATAGTTTTCAAACAATGTCCAACTCCTCGATCCGAAAATTTAGTTGCTGTTCAACCATTTTGACTGCATCCCTTCCTACAGGATAAAATCTGCATCAGCTCAACAATATTTAAATTTGGCCAGTTCACTTGAAGTCTGGACCATAGTTTGCATGTCTTGACTAAATGCTCCACTGTTTCTATTTCTTCACCACAACGACATCAATGTCGTATTCTCTGAAAACTCCATAACCAGTGTAGGTTTGGTTTAGGTAGAAGTTCCCAATTACTCTTCATAACATTAGCACTGCCAAAAAAATTTTTTTGTCCAACGCCTTTTCTTGGATTGATCCCATCTTTCCTGACATTTGAGTTTAATATTCCTTTTGGCCTCATTGCCTACCTGTTTATAAAATGACCCTGAGAGTTTTAAAAATTTGATGTGTATGCAATGAAGCTTTATAACATCATGTACTGACTAGGGATGTAACGAATATATTCAGAATAATAATTTTTTTAATGTGCTTTGAAATACACATTTAACAAAGAATATTGCAGAATGATATTCCACTGCATTTATTATCAAAAAGTCTTAACATTTACGCAATTTTAAGTTGCATAAGTGTATTTAATAAAGTTACATATATTATCATTGCAAGTTATAATTGATAAAAATTAATGAAAATTAGAATAAATATTAATAGAACTTGAATTAAAAATTAATTAAAATTCTTTTGCATTATACAGAAAGGCACAAATGCAGCTGCTTCTGATAGAATACACGAAAACAAAATTAGAACTTCAAAAAATTAAGTTAAGAATTATAAAAAGAAAGCATTAATAAAACCTTAATATAAAACACAAAAAAGCAAATTAGAACGAAAAATACAATTAGAATGGAAGAAAATGGAAATTTATCATTGCAAGGTTGCAAATTATGAAGCAAGAATGATAATTTTTTAGCATTTTCTGAGGGAAGTCTGTTCAGTTTGGTTTCATTCACAAATGATATAAACTAGGAATATAACGAATATTTAATACAAAGCTGTTTCTCAAATATTCGGTTTCTTCATTTTTTCCCCCACCAATTAAATGGACACTCCATACTATCTATTAGCATTTCTTTATCAAAATAGGAATTTACTTCTGGTGATTTTAATTTATCTGTTCTATTTTCTTTTGTGTTTGTCATTGTCCTGTTCTATGTTCTTTATAAAAATAGGAATTTACTTCTAGTGATTTTAATTTATCCATTCAATTTTCTTTTGTGTTTGTCATTGTCCTGTTCTATGTTCTTTATCAAAATAGAATTTACTTCTAGTGATTTTAATTTATCCATTCAATTTTCTTTTGTGTTTATCATTGTCCTGTTCTATGTTCTTTATCAAAATAGGAATTTACTTCTAGTGATTTTAATTTATCCATTCAATTTTCTTTTGTGTTTGTCATTGTCCTGGTCTATAATGATGACTCTTGAAGCAATCCCAAAATGAAGAGGGTTTCTTATTCTTGGAATTTATGTATATTTGTAATGTTTTGAATACCTTAAAATATGTTTTAACATTTTTTTTAAATTAACAGATAATAAAAAAATTAATTTTATTTAATCTTAATTTTTTTTCATTAAAAATTTGCTACTCGGCAGTTGAATGTTCGGTATCCGGCCTGAAATTTCGTCGGTTATTCGGCCAAATCACTATTTGTTACATCCCTAGTACTGACATTGGATGAACATCGCTCATCTAATTTCATGGACGTCTGCTTCCTTCCATGTTCATTCTTGGTCTGTGTGTTTTCTCCCTCCTCGTCTTGCTCCTCAGGTCATAAAGCGAGTGTGTGATGGGAATAGAATTGACTTTGTCCATTGAAACCTGTGCTGCCTCTTCAGCCATTGCTCATTTTTTGTAATTCATAAGCCTAAATTTTGGGCTTGCTGAAGTGTGGTTATTTTTAAGGATGTAATGAATAGTGATTTAGCCGAATACCGAATATTTGGTGGCTGAATACTGCCCAAATTTTAAATGAAAAAATTGCTTTTTTATAGTTTGCACATTTAAAAAACATTAACGCCTTGATGTATTTTTTGTAATATTCTAAATATCTTATTAATTATTATTGATATATTATTGGTTAAGTAACCAATAATAAAATGCAAGAAACACTCTTCATTTTGAACTTGCTAAACAGAAATAAAAAGTCACAATTTTGCAAAACATGGCAATGACAAATACAAAAGAAAATCCAATGAATAAATTAAAGTTTTTAGAGGTAAATTCCTATTTTTATGTAAAAAATTCTAATAGGGATAGGATGTCCATTTAATTATTGGGGGGGGGGTTGCAAATTTAGCAAGAAAATATCTTTCAGCTTATGGAGGCATAGAATATAATGAGTACTTATTTTCTGGAGCTCGTAAATATATATGTGTGAAACCAAACGGAACAGACTTCTTCCTGAAAATGCTGAGCAATTATTGTTCTTGCATCATAATTTCAGGCTGTACAATGATAAATGATACACAACATTATTAATTACACTTATGTGCAGTGCAACTTAAAATTGGGTTAATGTTAGATTTTTTCCCCTTAATAAATATACTTAAATGTAAATCAGCAATATTCTTCATTAAATGCATTTAAAAGGGTCATTTTCATGTCCCCGTTATGCTTTATAATTGTTTTATGACTTGATACATATTTTGGGGGGATGAAAGTGTCTTTCAAAAGGCATTTTAACAAGGAATTAAGAATAAAGTTTTATTTTTTATATATTTTATATAGCTTCAATATACCAAAATATCATTCCCTCACTTGTCCCCACTGCTGTCTAAAAATAAACAAAAAATCTTTCTAAGCAAACAAGCAAGAAATTTGAAAATTTGTATTTTTTTTATTTCAGGATACTAAAATGTAGAATACAGAAAATTCATTTTAAATTTAATTTCTGTTAAAATTGTCACAGCACTATTTTAAAGTTTGTCTCCAGTGTATTGCATCATTCCCTCACAACAATACATTTACACCCCCTAATCACCATGGAGTAGGAATATTTCGACAAAAAGTTTATTGATCTGTAACAAGCAACACAGAACAACATTACAGCATGTTTTCATCTTCAACTTATCGAAACTTTGCGTCTGGAATCCATTTGAAAACATCAAACCAGATAATTTTTTATACATCTATCATTCCCTCATGTCCTTTTTTAAAAGAAAGTCAAACAAAATAATATCTATAAAGTGGATAATTATAAGTTTCTTGTTTGGAAACATTTGTGTATGATTGAACTCGGAAATCAGTTAGGCTTAACAAATATTTTAAAATTTTAATAAATTTATCATTCCCTCACTAATGTGTAATGTGAGGAAATGATTCTTTAGTGAGGGAATGATTTTTTAAGTAATAAATATTCAAAAGACATATTTCCTGTTTTATTTTAAATGTATTTTTATGTTTTTCTACTTAATTGCCTTATTTTATTCCAATTTTCATTTAATAAATAAGGACATACCGAATATTCCGAGTTTAATCTAGCCAATATATTTTAAATATTAATTCTGAATTTACTGACCAATATAAAACTTAATATATCTAATGGATTGAATTATATTAAAATATAGCATGTATTTAGAATTATTTTTGAATAAAGTATGGTTAATTTCTAATGAAGCACTTGAATCTTGTTTCGAGAATTTGCAAACAATACTATTTGTTTAGTAAATGGAAATTGATAAAAATTTTATTTGATGTATTTAAATATCAAAATTTAATTTGTTCACAAATTCTTTATGGTATGAAATCATTAATGAAATAAAAAGCAGTTTTCATCAAAGCAATAATATTTAATCAGTATATTTAAATATTTAGTAAATTTAGAATATCTCTGTTCAAAAAACTTGAGTTGAACGCTACAAGAAGCGACTCTTCAGAGTTAAAAATTAAGACAATCGAAACAAGATAATGTTCCACCTGATATCACAACATGTGCAACAACTTGTTCCTGGTACTCTTGATTTTACTTGGAATTATAGTGAATCAGGACATGGGAAAGGAGCTCATGACGGAATTGGAGCTTTTCTGAAAAGAACAGCAGATCGGCTAGTTGCAGAGGGAAAAGATGTTCATAATTATAACACACTTGCTTCTGTTTTGAGAGAAAATTGCCAAGGAATAACTATTTAAAGTAACAGATAATGACATAAATAAATGTGACCAACTAATAAAGGGAGAAATTAAAACATTCATCAGAACAATGAAAGACCAACAAGTTGCTTATAGTTCAAAGAGTAATATACAGGATTTTCGTTCTCTCTCGTGTTTTGCATGTTATGCATCAATTTTGTACAAACACTATGACTTGAGGACAGCATTTAAGTATAGTAATAAAAGTTCTGTTTCATTCATAGATAACTCCAAGAAAAGCAAAAATGCTGATGAGTTAAATATAGGTGATTGGGTGCTGATAGAATATGAGGACAATCTGTATTCTAGAGAAGTAAAGACCCTATGTTCAGAAAATGTCACAGTTGATGTAATGGTTTCAACAAGAGAAGACAAATACAAGTGGCCTTCCCCAAAACATATCCATAATTATACAAGAGCAGGCATTAAAAGAAAAATTCTACAACCCATTCCATATGACAATCGTGCCAGCCAATTTTATTTTCCAGACATATAAATATTATTATTTTTAATAGCATATTTATAATACGAGTATTTTAAATTTAATGCACTTGTAATTTTTTTATGTAAAAGTTAAAAGTAGTGTATTTCAATAAAACATCATTCCCTCATTGTAAGCGTCATTCCCTCACTTTTTAGATTTCTAAATTAATTAATTAATTTAAATATATTGAATAGGATCTATTTTTTTTTTTATGAAGCCACTACATACATCTATGTATATAAAATGTTTCAAAGCTTTTCATGCACTTTAATTTTTCTGAAATTCATGAACTCATAATGACAGTTTTCATGAGAATGACCCAAAATCACATTTTAAAAAATTATCAGCCTCAATATAAGTCTAGCATAGTTAATTTTTTTTAAAAAAAGTCTGTAGTTTTGACACAATTGTACATTTCAGCGACTGATATGCAAACAGTTGTTAACCTTCCAGCGGGCACGCTAAAATGTTTTACACGAGCGCTTGTGTCTTACTTTTTATGACACAATAAGTTTCTTAATTTTTACACTTGCAGTTGTAAATTACTTCGTTATAATAATAAGAGACACATCAGAAAAGCAAATGCTTTCATCAAGAGTGAAAATTAATTTTTATATTATTTTCAAAATCTAAAATTATACTGAAATCAGAGAAAGCAATGAGATTTAATAATGTCTTCTAAAAAGAGGTATTAAGCAATATATAATAAAAAATAGCATAATACCAACTGAGATTGTACAACAAAGACTTGGTTTCTAATCATTGTCCTTGCATTCAAAACATCAAACTTTTGCCAGATAGTGACGCTTACAAGTATACTATATATTGCACCTACTGTACTCCATGGATTTTGATGATCTTTTTATTTCTTTCAAACACAAACCACAAGTTCTTTTTCTCAATGCTTTTGCTGTTCACTTTTTTTTCAGGTTGTGATGTATAATTTAGATTTAAAGTCATGGTAATGTCATATGGCAGTGATCAGATTTTTTGGGCCACAGTAGTGAGGTGTTTTCATAAGACTGAGGTTTTTCAAGAAAACTCTTCGGCTTGGTGGATTATTGGCAGGCTTATTACATGTTAAATATATTTGACAATATAAAATGAAATATTACATCGCTGTAATGTGCACTGGTTATATAATTATCAAACTGAAACGTTAAGACTTGAAAAAGAAAATATCAAATTACGCTGGCTGGTGTCATAATTTTTACAATAGAAGCATAAAACAGTATGAAATCACCTTGAAACTCGGATAAGCACATTTAATCCTAAAGAGAAGGGTCGCGTGAAGGAATAGAAATGACCTTCAGACAGTTTTACAGTCCCCGCACCCCCATCTTTCACATGGATAAGATTTGACACTAGCAGTTTTTATGGTATGGTAGATGCATAAATGATTCTGAATTTCCTGATTTATATTTTGTAGTAACTGAAATGACTGTTTACAGTATAGTAACTCTTCAAACCTTGCGGTTACAGTTGGAATAGGTTGGCAATTTCTTTAATATGAAATAAAAAGAGATAATTGATCTGGAGGTGTAGTTTGGTGTGTTGTTTATCTGTCTTGTGGATATATTTCTATTAATTATAATTTCTTGCAAAATCTTGTTAATCATTTGTATTCATCTTTTTAAACTATTTTGTACATATATTTGGCTTATATGAGTCACAGTTAGGAATTTTCAGACTTGCAAAATTAAGAATCATTTTTAAATGAGGGTTTTAACTTTTGGTTATTCATACTACATTTCTTAAGTAGTAATTAATCATATCTCTTTATTGGTACAATTATTTTTACTAATATTTTATGAGTTTTTTTATTACTATTTTCACTGGGCAGCGGTGGCCTGATGGTAAGGTCTCGATCTTGGGGCCGGAAGATTCCAGGTTTGAAACCCGATTCCACCGAAAAACCGTCGTGTGAGCAGATCTGTGAACACTACTATTTTCACTATTATTGGAGTGTTTTAATGTTAAATTAATTTTTGTCTAAATTTTTGCATATTGTTGGTAATGAAAGTCATACAGTCATGAGATCCTTCATTTAATTTTTATAGATAGTCGAAGAGCTAGAAGAAAAATTGCAGGAAGGAGGCAAGGTTGTCGATTACCATGGGTGTGATTTCTTCCCTGAAAACTGGTTTGACATTGTGTTTGTCCTGACTACTGATAATACTGTCCTCTATGACCGTCTGGTGAAGAGGTAAGATCTTACTAAACTACTTTTATTTCTAATTATTTGATGAGCTCTTTTTTAACCCATTAACATGCAAATATATTTCAAGCAGAGATTTCTTAAGGCAGCAATTCATCCGACGTCCATTCCATTTGTCCCAAGACTGGTCTTTTTTCGTCCCATTTAAATCAATTAATACAGGCACGCCACTCACTTATATTTCAATCGACAGGAAGAAAATTTTGCAACTAGGGAAAAAATAGGGATTTTCTAGCGTCTGGGGGGAAAACGGAGATTTTTCAGTCCAACAAGATTCCTGCGCTGTGTTATTAAAAATTGCACGCTAAACTTATTACTTTTATTCCTTTGCAGCTAAAAATCACATAACTCTGATTTATTAATCGATATTTGGGATTAAAAATGTGGGTGTCAATGATTTTAAAAACGTGTTATTAAACTGAACTTACCGTCAGATTTTATTGCGATTCCGTGTGAAACTTATAACATTATTTTTAAGAAAGGTACGATGCTGGAAAATATTAACTGTCAGTAATTGCATACATGTAATATTGATTTTGCATTAAAATGTGACTTATAAAAGCAGTTTTTCTTATGACTCAAATATAAATCAGAATATCTATAACTTGTCTTTTTTTTTTTGTATATAACTTTTAACTAATAAATAAATTGGCAGTCTTCTCTTGTTATGATTGTTTTATCTAGTAACAACATATTCATTTTACTGTCGTATGTATTTTATTACTTTCTGAGAAGCTAGTACATTCTTTGAAGAGAGAAATCTATAGAATTTTGTTTTGATGTAATGATTGAAATGAAAATAAACTTTTAGGAGCCATTTTTACTCTGATGTTGATATACTTCTATTCTTAAAAATTCTGTCTTGGTATTAATGCCCAAAGAAAGAAAAATTTCTATAAGAACTTCAATAGTGGCAAAAACTTGTGATTGAAGGATTTGATGAGTTAATAAAATTCATTTGAATTTAATTTCAACAATAAAAAGCATTGTTACGTGTTGAAAATGAACTTTGAAAAGATTAAAAGTAAAGAAAGCTTTGTTTTATCAACTGATTTGATATCGAGCCTGGCCCAAGGGGGTTGGGAACAGTGAGATTGTACTAGGCCCTGCATTTCCAATTAATTTTGCAATATGAAAGTTATTTCTCTTTTATTTAATCTGAATTTAGATACATTTGAATGTAGATACCCGATTTGTGTTGGGTGGTTCACTATTTAGCCACCTACAGATTGAAAAAATTAAAAACAAAATCTTCCATTCTGCTTGCTTTGTTATTGTATATTGTACATTGCTCATTTTTATCAGGAGATGCAAAAATAAACAGAATATTAGTATTTGCAGTCTGAAAAACACAATTTTGGAATTATGTCTGTGTGTCTGTCTGTGAACACGACAACTCGAAAACTATTAGAGCTACGGGGATGAAATTTAGTATGTGATCTTTATACATAATTTGTAGGTTTCTATCAAATTTTGGACAAAATCTGTCCACAGTAAGTCTATCCACAGTCATGTGAAGATTATAACTCAAAAACGTGAATAGCTAGATGGATAAAATTTGGTACACAGTTTTATCATCATGAATGTAGGTCCGTATCAAATTTTGGACCAGATCCGTCGAATGGTTGATGGTCTGTCGGACTGTATATTCGTATACTTGTAAAAATTATATCTCCGAAGCCCTTTTTGGCTTAGATAAATAAAAATTGGTATGACCTTTGCTAACATTAATTATAGATCTGTGCCGAAACTTCGTTTCGATCGGTTAAAAAAAAAGCATTCAAATTGCATTATTAATTTTTCTAATCCGATTCTCCATACACATGAATACTGGTAGCAATATTTGAGCACGCGGAAGGATTACGTCACTTTGTCCTTGAACCTGCAAGAGTGAAAGTGTGAGATGCGTTTCAATCAGTATGCATATCTTTGAATTTGACTCTTTACCTAAATATTTTACAATCACTATAATCTACAATGAAAAACCTTCTGATAGTCATTTTATTCTGGGTTACAGTAGGTTCAAATTTTTTTATCCACGCCGGGGGATTGGAAACGGCACCTTTTTGGGTAAGTATACAAGAAGGTTTAGGGGAAGCCGCTCCTGCTGGTTTTATTTTGTTTACAAACAAATACGTTTCAGAAGAAATTTGTTCATATTCGCATATTTTGACATATGCTCATTTTCTCATGCTTTGTTTTAGTACTCAAATAAAAGATGATTTTTAAAATCCCTTTTTTTTATTTATTTAAGTTTGCTTAATAGTGTGTTTTCATCATGAAAATTAATTGCATGTTATTTCTAATATTTCAGAGGTTACACCGGTAAGAAACTTGAAAACAACATTCAGTGCGAGATATTTCAAACACTGCTGGATGAAGCCAAAAGCTCTTATGATGAGCATATTGTCCACAAGCTGAACAGTAACACTCCCGATGACATGCAATCCAACATCGAACAGATCTGCCAGTGGATCGAAACTTACAAGATGAATAAGGCCAATGGATGATTGTTGAAAGAACAATTTAATATGTTGTAAATAGTTTGTTTGTGCCTTATATTATATGGACTTGTTATTGAAAGGATTTCCTGTACAGGTTAAGTTTCATTGACTGGGTAGCTGTGCACTAGTAAGGTTTCGTTCACTCTTCAAACCTCCTGAAGATGCTTGTGACGCTGCTGACAAGGTCTTCAAAAGACCTCAAATGTTTTATGTTGCTCCTCACAAGCTTCTCTAAAATTGAAGCAATTAAAAAGAATTTACAAAATTCTAGTCTATGATCTTACTACTTAATGTACAGGGTGCCCAAGAATTGTGGGACACATTTCAAAAATAAATTTTTAAAAAACCTAATAATGTTACAACTACGGTGCTTTTTTTAATGAGCACATTTGAAGGGGTTTTTTTCAGATACTGCGCTGGTTGTCTGGGTGTTCGTAAATTATTAAAAATCTCCCTTTTTTTTGAGAGCCATATCTGCGAAAATATTAATGCTAGAATAAAGATAATAGCATATATATGTAGGGAATTTTACGCTCTTTAATTCATTAATTATTTTTTGAGATATTCAAGAAAAACTAAAAACACGAACCGTCTTCTGCCGATCGATAGCCATTGTGTATGGAATTATCTTGTTGTAGCAGATTTAGAATGCCGTACAGACACATTACTTATTTTAAAAATTTTTTTTTTTTTTTTGTTCTCTGATTTAAAAAAAAAAAAAAACAGAGTTGTAACATTATTAGGTTTTTTTATTAATTTTTTAAATGTGTCCCACGATTCTTGGTCACTCTGTATTTTGTTTTTAAGGCCTTCTCAAAATGTGAATACTCTTTTCTTAACGTTAAATAAAATCCCTGAAAATGTGAAATTAATATAATTATTAAACTTGCCAAAACTCTTGAAGATATCAGTAGTGCAAATAGCTCTCTGAGTGCGAGCTTTGCACTGGCATTTGTTTATAAGCAAATAAAGAAAATTTAAGTTCTTTGAATATTATTTTTGTTTCAAACACAGCTAATATGATGATGTTCCCCACAAGACTAGCATTCCATAAAATCCAATAGTTTCTTTGTTAAATGTATGTAATTTCTGAAAATGCAGAAATAACCAACAATTCCAACAGTGTTCGTAGTTTGGATAAAGGAAATTGCATAAAACCTGTGTTAATTTTTCATTTATTTTACATTTGTTTTTAAGGAAATTTTATGTATTATTTAAACTTGCATAAGTGTGGCAAATGTAACGATTCAGGTGAAACGGGTAGTAACAAATAAATCTTGTCCCCCAGTGTTTTATTGTTATTATTAGACCAAAATGAATATAGTTGAAATTGACATCATTTGGTAAAAATACTGCATATCATTCCTTTGCATTATGAATAGGTTAAAATATCTGGCAAAGTAACTACAGTCAAAATACAGTAAACTGTATTCTTCTGGTAGTGTAATGTATCTTCAACAAATTTCAGATCCATAAAAT
>BGPR01004432.1:69652-112472 GCA_013235015.1 Araneus ventricosus | reverse complement strand
AAATTAAATAAAACTAATAATGAAGTGGACAAATGTAATTTTTTGGAATGGAAATTAAAATTATAAATTCAGGAGTCTCTGTCGGAGTTTATGATAAACGTAAAGATTACTATCAATTACTAAGTGCTAAAGCTCAGATAATTTGAATTCTATATTCTTGTTATATGTGCGAAGCTGAGAAAAACACAAACTCTGCCTGCTGTCATAAAATCACGTAATTCATGAAAATAAGGTAAACCCGGTGTATAGGGTGCCGAGCCACGAGTTTCCAGCCGATTTTCTTTGGCGCAATTTTATTTGCAGTCGCCAAATACTGTTTTGGATGCGCAGTGAGATTTCTATAGGTCTCCTGCGCATGCAATAACACCGGTATCTCAAAAGGAGAGACTGAGCAATCTCCGGGCAAATTTTTTGAACTTGAAAAAACATCCGCGGCTTTCCTTTTAGGAAAACTGGCGCATCGTCGCTCTCTTTTTCATTGAGTAACAAAACACACAGGAAATTATACATAGCAAGGGAACCAATGTTTCCAGAAAAACATTACGTGTTCGAAATGTTGAAGCCATAAACAGCAACACAGAGAAGGGGAATCAGCAAATTGAATGGACGAAAATATTCTGAAGCGAAACGAACGGTTGTTGAAAAAAATCGTTTTTTTAGCAAAACATTGAAATTTCTTCCCGAAAAATTAAAAAAAATATTTAAATTCTTTCGATAAACTCCACCAATCAAATCTCAGAAAGTAGAGAGTGGTCAAATTGAAATGTGGCTAAATTAACGGAATGCGCCAGACACCGGTAAAAAAGTCACTGTGGGAGGGTACGCATATGTCACCGATAAAATGTTCAACGTGCAACCAAACAATTTTTTTTCGCTTTCTATCAGCTCTTGGAGACAAACAATTGGGGAGCGTAAGGGAAAATAAGTGAGTATCCACCCTAAACTTCTGGTTAACCTAAATTCATTGTGGGAAAAAAATCAGGACAGCTATGCCCAGTTTAATTCAATGGTTTGGGAAAATGTGCAGTTATTAATGGAATCATCCATCACATCGATTTTTATTATCATCAAAAATTGTTGAATAAATGATTTTGTGATCTAAAAACCTTTGTGACCCGTTATTTAAAATTTTTGCCTAACCTTTTCATAAATGATTTTTTTGGTACTTTTTGGAGTTCTACAGAGGGCACCGAAAATCGAAAAAGTTTGGGAACCACGAGACTAGGTCATTCGAATGAACATCATAGCTTCATGGATATCAAATTTTTCTTTCTGAAATATTTCTAATGCTGAAATGTCGCTTAAAAAGATTGGATATCTAAAAATACAAAAGAGTATGAATATCTAAAAATACAAAAATGACTAGAAGCAATTTAATTGGTGTGAGCAAGTGCATCATCATCGAGGAAAACATTTCGAAGTACAAAATAAATAAAAATATTAATAAAGGGAATTATAAATGTGGAAGAGTAAAAAATAATAGTAGACAAACGACAAGAAGTAAGAATATGGCGAATGACTTCATCAGAGGCCAGACATCCATGCAGATTCAAAAATGGAATAGGTTTTCTGTAGAGGAAAAATACATTAAGGTCTGATATTAAATTAATTTTCTCTTTTGGCCTGAACCTATTCCGGGAGGTACTGGAAAGAAAAAAAGGGAAACATATGGCCTCTGATGAAGTCATTCACCACATTCTTACTTCTTGTCGTTGTCTGGTATTATTTTTTACTCTTACACACTGATAATTCCCTTTACTAATATTTTTATTAATTTCGCTTAATAAGGAATAGTTTATTCACTCAACATCCTTTTCCTTCTACTTATCTAAAGTATACTGCATCTACGGCAATAAAAAGTAGAATGCTGAACAATGAAATTAAAATCGTTTATTCACGAGAACTCCACGACACGCACCACGCAATGCCATCTTCAGTCCATCGATTTACGCAAGTCATTCATGACCTCTCCACATCACGCAAATTCATCCACTACGAGTCAGTCCTTTTATTTTCCTCTGTGAACCGCGCACTCCCAGTCTCACATTCTCTATATTTATTAAAAATTGTTGAATAAATGTTTTTGTGACATATAATGTATTTCGTATTTTTTTCCCTAACCTCTTCGAAAGTTATTGGCCATTTTGGAAAAGGAACTTATTGGAGTTCTCTACATAGAGCACCGAAAGCCGAAAAAATTTAAACCATTACACTGGCTCCTTCCAATGAACATTATAGCTTCACGTATATCCTCTAATTTTTCCTTCCAAAATATTTTAAATCTTCAAACCTCGCTTAATAGGGAATAAAACATTCACTCAATATTCTATTTTTAATTGAAACTCACATTAAACTTGTTCTATAATCGAGTATCTGCATCATTCCTTCGGCATCCATGCATTACACATTCAAGCATCATAATCGCAGACAATTTTACAATTTCATTTCGAGAATCTTGTATTTCTGTTAGTTGAGCTTCCATGTTCTCTATCTGACCCTACGAACCCTGAGAGGAAATTTGGGTTTCTTTTCTTTGTGGAAAAACCATATCATATAGGACCACTATCAATAATTCACATGAATAATCCACTCTTAAAACTCTTACCTTCGCGTAGTTTCACGTTCACCTTTGGAAAAATCATCCGAATGAAGTAACGACACGTCTAATTTTCCGTTACCAACATGGATGTAAAAATCCAAGCTTTATACAAATGAAAACAAACCAGTTAAATTTTAGGATTGGTGCATTTTTTTAAAACTTTTTATGAAAAAAACTTGTTCTAAATTAGTGGTAAATGATCTCAAAAATGTCTTTTTACATAAAAATGTTTCGTCTTCGTCATTTCATAAAAAAATAGGTTAAGACAGTGGTGCGCAGATTATTTTCATTTCTGACTTCCCATTTTGATTAAAATTTTGTCGCGACTCCTGTTTGGACAGTAGAGGTTTATTTAATCGTCCACGTAGTTAAAGGGAAATTCTTTTTGGCAATTATGTTTCTGTTTTATTAGAGGTCTGAATAAAACATATACGGTGAAATCTCGCATAACAAGCAAATTAAATTGGGAAAAATGACTCGCTTAACGTGCGACGTTTCGCATAACGAGTGACTATTGTCATATCCACGGAGCCTTTATTTTGCTGTAATTCTTATCAAACTAGGTGTCCACTACATGTGCATGTACATTTTTCTTTAAACTGTTTTAACTTTTAATCGAATGTGATCTTTTTTCATTTCTTTTTTAGCAATGAACGTTTTGAATAGAACGAATGACTTTGACTATTTTCATTTTTTGATACCGGTAATATTTAAGGCCCTGGGTTTTTAAAAACTATTTTTCGGCCATGCATTTACAGTTTTTGAAACGCTACGTCGCAAATTATGTGACGTATCTATATCAATTTGTGTTTAGTACTCGCTCCGCTAACATCTTTGTTTCATTTATGATCATACATTTTTCTAAACTTGTTTTCAGGCTGATTATTTTTGTGTATGTGTGTGCTTTTACAAAATGTAATAACACTTGCAAAAATGTCCCCGAAGAAAATAATCCGCAAGAAGACGGACATAAGAAAAAATAACCTGAGACATAAAATATAGAATCATTGAAATGCGAGAACGAGGTGTGAGCGTGGCTGATCTAGCGGGCACATAGAGTCGGTCTACATCAACCCTATCATCAGCTCTATTCTTAAGAACAAGAACAGGATTAAGAGGAAAGTGGTTTCAAAGGGGGTGACAAGAATACTGTCTACGATACGGTTACGTATCCTCGAAGATGTTGAAAGATTATTTCTCATATGCATAAACGAAAAGTAATTGCGAAGGGTCTCTGTTAACCAGAATATCATTTCTGAGAAAGCGAAAAGGATTTCCGCTGACTTCGTTAAGAAGACGCCAGGATCATCAAAGGCCGAAGAAGTATTTAAGGGATGCCGTGGCTGGTTTGAGAAATTTTTGAGAAGAACCGGCATCCACAGCGTTGTAAGGTACGGTGAAGCATCAAGCTCCGACAAAAAGGTAGCAGAGAACATTATCGCCGACTTCAAGAAGCTGGAACATTTTGAAGGTCACCTGCCGCAACAGGTTTTTAATTGTGACGAAACAGTTCTGTTCAGGAAAAATATGCCGAGCCCGATCTATATAACAGAATAGGAGAATGCATTATCCGGCCACAAACCAATGAAAATATTGTCTCACGCTGCTGTTTTGTGCCAATGCAAGCGGCGTCTTGAAAATTAAATCGCTGCTTGTTTACCGTTCAGGAACTCCACGAGCCTTTAAGAATCGCAAAGTCCAGAAGAGCAGGCGAAATGTTATGTGTAGCTAAAAAATAAGGCTTGGTTCACCCTTGATCATTTTACTGATTGGATGGAAGAAGTGTTTGCTCCTTCGGTAAAAAAATATTTGATTCAGATGAATCTTCCACTCCATAATGCAGAGGTCTCCTGCAGACCAACAAGATAACCTCCTTATAGAAATTAAATCTATCAGTTCATCCTCAATTTGTTCTCGATTATGAGGTAATTTGATTTCACAAAATAGTGCTAAAGTGTTTGTTTTTTAAACTCTGCTATCATGAATAGCCCTGATGTCAAGAGACAATTAAAATTGTTGGCTATAATGTGTGCAGCTACTTAAAAGAGTTGGTGTCATCTAAACCGAATGCTAAGGTAAAATGAATTGTTTTTACAGACGCAGAAACTAACTGAAGGCTTGTGTGATGTTTCCTACAGAACAGTATAGCGAATTTGTGCAGAGGCTGATATGACTGCAGCTGAAGTTCTGAACAATATTCCAGTTTTCGAGACACCCAGGAAAAAAAAAATGCGCGAACAAAAAATTATTACAGACAGGGATGATTATGACACCAACGCCAAACTGTCCAAGAGCTTTATGATAGAGGTGATTACCCAAAAGTGGCAAAATTAAGAGTTCACTTAATAGAAAAAATTAATTCGTCTGGATGCACAAAATCATTGTGGGTAATTTTGAAAAATTTAGGATTTTCTTACAAAAAGTGCTATGTTGGTAGACAATTTTTCATGGAAAGAAACGACATTATTGTTTCTAGTATGAGGTTTTTCAGAAAAATGCGCGACATGAGCAACTATTCTTTATCCAGGCCAGTGAAATAACTTGATGAAACTTAACCATTGGTAAGCGATAACAATACACCTAAATTTATTTGGGAAAGTTCCACTAGCCAAGGATGCTTAAAAGTTCCGTTGGGGAAAGGATTTAGATTGATCATTTTCCATGCCGGATCTGCTGATCAAGGCTTTATTTATATAATTACAATTTTAAACTTTGGGCTATTTATTTAGAGGAAAAGTTGTTTTTTGTCTAGCTGTATTTCAATTTTATTCTTTTGAAATATTTTTGCAGCACTATTCGTTTCTTAGCTGACGAGCTGCTACTTGCCATTGGTAACATTTGTTGTGTAATTTGTTCTACAAACCAAAACGATTATTTAGACCAGTGGGACGCAAACTATTTTTCATAAATGTATTATTAATATTTTCATAAAATGAATATTTACTTTCTTCAACATCAGTTTCAAATTATCGAATTTCCGCGTATATCACTCAACAAAACATTTAAATAGTCAATAATATTTAATAAAGCATACTAATGGTTTCTTCGAATGTAATTCAAACCATTTCCCAAATAATCTAGCAAATGCAAGAATACGAAAATACTAAGGAAAGAACAGAATTATTCCAAAAGACGACAATTTTGAATTGCCACAGGGATTACCTAACAAAATAGTGCTATTCATCTTATACCAAACGGATTATATTTTAAAAACGAGTTGCTAGAAATTTATAATTTAAAACATAAACTGAAAGAAGTTTTCAAACTCACATTAAACATGTTCTATACTCGAGTGACTGCATCATTAGTTAGGCATCCATGCATTACACATTATCGCATCATATCTCAAACAGTAATTTTTACAATTTCTTTTCCAGAATCCTGAAATTTTGTATGTTGAGCTTCCATGTTCTCTATCTGTCCTTACGAGCCCTAAAAGAAACTTTGGTTCCTTTCTCCCTGCGAACAAACCATATCATATAGGACACTAATAATAATCTAATCTAAAAACTTTTACTTTCGTGTAATTTCACGTTCGCCTTTCGATAAATCAACCGATTGAAGTAATAAAACCACACTTCTTTTTTTTCCTTTACCAGCCTGGCTATAAAAATCCAAGTTTTGTATAAATGAAAATATATTTCGTTATTCATAATCATGAGTGATAAGATTTAAAAAAAAATTATATAAGAAAAAGTTTCTTCTAAAATAGAAGTAACTGAACTGAAAAACGTATTTGCTCGTTTGTCGCGACTCCTGCTTTTAATCGGCCCTCCATAATTAAGTGGTTTATGTAATCGTCCATGTAGTTAGAGGAAAATTCATTTTGGCAATTGTGTTTCTGTTTATTAGAGGTCTGAATAAAACTCATACAGAGAAATCTCGTATAACGCGCAAAATATATTGTAAAAAAATGACTCGCTTAGCGACTGACATTTCGCATAACGAGTGACAACGAGTTCGGAATTTGGCGTTTCCTACCGTCATATCCACGGAGGTTTCTTTTTATTTAATTCTTATCAAACTAGGTATCCAGTACTTGTTCCAGCACTCTTAACTATAACATTTTTTAACCGTTACTCGAATGAGATCTTTTGTTTTGATTTCTTTTCTCTAGTAATAAACGTTTTGAATGTAACGTGTGACTTTTTTTATCCTCGTTCTTTGATTTCAGCAATATTTAAGGCCATAGTTTTTTAAGATCTATTTTTCGGCCTTGCATTTACAGTTGTCTCCGTGGCATTTATGATCACATATTTTTCTAAACTTGTATTCAGGCGTATTATTTGTGTGTATGTTTGTGTTTTTGCAATGTGTAATAACACTTGCAAAAATGTCCCCGAAGAAAAATCTGCAAGACGGACATAAGAAAAACTAACATCAGAAATGAAACATAAAAATCATTGAAAAGCGAGAGCGAGATGTGAGCGTGGCTTCTAGCGCGCATATGCAATCGGTCGGCATCAACTATTTGCCCTATCCTTAAGAACAAGCACAGGATTAAGGGGCATTAAGGTTTATTATGCATGAAAGAAAAAGCAATTGCAAAGCGACTCTGTTAACGAGAATTTCATTTGCGACAAAGAGAAAATAATTTCAGCCGACTTCGTTAAGAAGACGTCAGGATTATCAAAGTTCGAAGAAGTATTGAAGAGAAGCCGTGGCAGTGAATGTGAAGTTTACGGTACCCACCTTTTTCTCGCCACTTTTTCTTGTCGTAATTTCATTTGCTGTTGCCAAACACTGTATTGGATGCGCAGTGTTTTTTGTTCTCTTGCGCATTAGTCACCTTAAAAGGAAAGATTGAGCACGCAATACCCGCGGCATTTCAAGTGTGTACCGGGCAAATTGTTTTAACTTCAGAAAACATCAGCGGCTTCGCTTTCAGCATAGAAGGGAACTAATAGCTTCGCTTTTTCATTGAGAACCGCAACACGAAGAAAAGAATACACTGTATTGAACCGGCATTCAAATCAAAGAAATACAGACGAAGTTTTATTGAAATTAGAATGAATCTACCAATCACATTGAAGTGATGTGCAAAACAAGGATGAAAAGATTAATTTCTGAGAATGTGCGCATGTCCCTCGCTAACAATATTATTGCGCAACCAAAACTAATGTTCTCTCAACTCCATTACAGGAAGAATTCAAGGCAGTAACCGTCTTAATTATAGATGATTTATTACTTTATTGGTATTTCAGTTATCAATAAAGTAATTGGTACTGAGAAATAACAATGATGCTGTTCTGATTTGAGTCCAACTAAATTTATTAAATTGATCACTGCGAAACGTGGACAAATTTTAAGGCACGTCATGCAGACACGTTTATTTTCGCTATATAACGTGTGGTCGGAAATGCAAATAGAATTCGCCACTGGAGGAGCAATGTCAGTGAATTAAGCAAAGGAAAAATATATACCAGATGAAATGTACAAAGCAGACTGAATGGAATACAAATTTAAAATAAGCATTACAGGTTGTATGCGACTTGACACATATGTTAATGGCAAGTAGGATACAGCACCAACAACTAACCTTTGGAATACTTAAGGATTATTGGAAGAGAATACGTAAGAGTGCAAAGTAATTACCGTCTGAAGTTATACACGATTCGCATGTTGTAATTCATGAAACTGAGTTGTTATCATATTGTAAATTTGTATTTCATTCCATCTCTGTTTTACTTTTCAACATTCAACGTCGCCTCCTCTTCACCCCATCATCCCCTAATAAACTCAGAAATGCCTTGGTTGTACTTTCATGACTTTCTTTCAAGATCCACCGTGTTTCTCCTTCTTCAAATAGAGTTCCATCAGCTAACCTTTCTTCAAAATCGAACTTATTAAAACTCTGTGCGGCCCATCTCTCTCTGTTTTTGTGTACATTTTTATGTTATTTTTTATTATAGTATTGATTTGTTTTTCATCTTTTTCCTTTCATTGTTTTTTGTTTTTGAATCTATTTTTTTACTCTTCGTATAGTTTTTCCGTAGCATTACTTTTTATAATTGTCCAGTTATTTTATCTTTAACTGTGTAATTTTGCGTTTTTTCAAAGTTTTATTTTATTCTGTGTTACCAAAATAGTTTTATAATGTATAGCACAATAGCAATCCTTTTTAACCCATATTGGACGCCGTCCTATTTACAGGACAGTTGAATTAAATGTGAATAAAATAAAAGAAACAATTAAAATCTACATAAAACTTGTCCTAAATTATTACAATTGGACTAAATTTAATAAATTACTGAGAAAAAATGGAATTTGAAAAAAAATTTATTAATGAAATTGCTTTAAATCACTCCTAAAATTGTCATAGTTTTAACCCATTAAATAATAATAAAATTATTTATTTTTCATAAACAAACATATACAGTCTGTTAGTTGATCATTAATATTGCAAAAATTAAAAAATTAATATTGCAAACATTTGACACGTGTTTTCTAGTTGTCCTATAAATAGGACAACGGTCCGATACCCAACTTTTTTTCAAATCACTCATACTTCTAGATCGCATTTCTTGAATTCAAGGAACAATGCATCTTTTTATCTTTTCATGCTGGGGGACGGGGGGCAAATAAGGGGTGGAATGTTCTCGAATTCCTTTGTATCAGTCCCCTTCGCCAAACTGGTTCTTTTATGTCTGCTATTGCACATACGCATGTGAAACATGTTTTTAGAACTTTCTTATCTTTCCATTAATTCAGTTTCTTCTCGATTTCGTAGATGTGAGTTTGTCTGGCCATTTTTGTTGTTGTAAAATGGCCACTGGCACATCCTTAGTGAATAAAGCGATGTCCAGGAAACAATACAGTGGGATAAAAAGATACCGATATTTGAATGACAATTCGACCATCAACAAAGAGGACCGTTATTACAAAATTCGTCCAATTTTATAAAAACTCAATATTGCAACAATTTGGAATATTTTCAGAAAATATAACAATCGATGAAAGAATGGTACGCTATTTTGGCAGACACGGTTGTAAGATGTACAAGAAAAATAAACCTGTGAAATTTGGATACAAGTTATGGATGTTGACATCTTATAATGGACATCCCTTCAATATTTTTCCTTATCAAGGTGCTGAAGAAAAGTGTAAGGAACCCCTTTCTCAACGTGTTGTGGAAGCTTTGCTCTCTGTTGTGAAAAATCATAAGTTTCACAGGGTATATACGGATACACAGGATATACTTTTTTTACTTCACATGGGTTAATGGTTCGTTTGCAACAAAAAGGATTTTGTGCCAATGGGACTTTTCGAGATAATCGAATGGCAAAACGCTCTCTAATATCTTTGAAATCTTTAGCTAAAACTGAGAGATGAACACATCTGATACATTTTTTGACAAAGCTAACAAAATAGCTGCTGTTCGCTGGAATGATAACCGTGTAGTTTCATTACCAACGAATTTCGAAGTTACAAAAGTGCACAGCAAAGTACAGCGTCGTGTGAAATGAGGCAGAAAGGATGTTGATGTTCCATGTTGTGTTGCTTCATACAACAAATATAAAAACGGAGTAGACATATTCGAAGAGTCATATGGAAATTACTTTACTTCTAGTCAAAGAAAAAAGTGGTACTGGCACTTTTCGTGAATTGTGTTGAAACCACCCTCATCTCAGCCTGCAAAATTTCCAAACAATTTTCCCCTAACATCTCGCAGGTCAGTAACAATAAGTTACCTTGATGAAACAATTCCGAGAAATAACATTAGACAAAGAGGTATGCTACAGAATAACAAAGAACTTCGTCTTCTAAATTGTGAGCATGTATTAGTGAAAAATCCAGATGGTTGTCAAAAACGACGTCAATTAAAATCTTGCAAAAACCCCTGTTACAATTTGTAAAATGTGCAATGTTGGACTATGTAGAGACTGTTTTTTGGTCTTCCATTCATAAAAATCTTTTTTGTAAGGTAAGTCCACCTTTGTAACTTTTGGTAGTGTATTAGACCGTTGTCCTATTTATAGGACAGTCTGTATTTAAAAAAATATTTTAAAAAATTTAAAATTTTTGTTTTATATGTGTAAATAACTTATATTGATCACGTTTTTAAAAATTTACGTTTTTCCTATGATTGTTTTTATGAGTGGTCCAATATGGGCTAATGCAATAGCTCCTGTAAGCATTTGTAAACTTGTTGCGTTTTCAATAAATAGCGGTGGAGAGAATTGTCAAGTTTTAAGATAGATTACCCCCTCGGGTGTTGTGATTTTTCTTCCACTTTATATCCGCGACACTGCTTAAATAATCTTAAGGTTATAGTTGCAGGGCCATGGAGTGGTGCTATGTTATGTGTCTTATATTTCATTGGGTCTATCCTTTTTTTAAATTAATTCACTGATAAAGAGCCCCCGTAGCGAATATCCTTTTAATTTCTGACTCCATCTTATCTTGCAGATATTTCTTTTTCTGTATGCCTGACCTACCCTTAAAATTTGGTCACGTTTTCTTGAAACACCGCGTACGCATTTTTTTATATGCAGTTTCATGATTTATTAAATGAATGTGATGTCCTTCTAACATCTGACAAGGAAATTGAGTCGTATTCCAAAAAATTAAACAACATTCGAACCCGTTTTCCGAAACATTGTGTCATGATAATGATTTGGACTGCATTTGTCTGTCTTGTCTTCGTTTGGTTTTACTGCATCGCCCTTTGAACTCATTGTGTAACAAATGTTTTCATCATACGGATTACTGAAAAAATGCCAGTCTAAAAACATGATCATATTAGAAAAACATCCAATTAATTCCATTATGTTGAAGCATTTGTTAGTAATAAACTAAAAAATTCTAATATTTATTCTTGTTTAGTCGTGCGAGAACTATTACAATATTCACATTGATTTTTAACAATCCTGCTATTTTTTTGCATGCGGTTATGTAGAAGAAAAGTTATGTTTCAAAATTCTGATTAAAACTTGTTTAGAAAATTTTATTATATTTAAAGAAAACATTGCACGGGATTAAAATCGGTATCATTGGCTAATTTTCTGAATTTTAAAGTACTGTAAAATAGTTTTTTGGAATAGTATGTTCCGAAACTATTGAGTAAACACATTGGAATTTGAATATATTTCTGAATAATTAAAAATGTCCTTGGAATTTTAAAAAATCCTTTCTTATTCAGTAACTACTGCCCAAGAAGTAACTACGTTCAAATTTGGTAAATCTAGGTCCAACAGCGTGCCCTGTAGAGTGTTTTGAATGATTTTTGAATCACATATTTCGTAATTTATAGATAGTATCCCGGCATAAAAATATTATCATGCTGAAATAACAGCATACAAGTCAGAAGCTATTTGTTCTTGAAGGTTCGAGCGTTTCTGGAAATCTAAACATTCTCGTCTTGACGAGCAGAAGCAAAGGATAGAGGGCGCTGCCTAGTTCATGATCGAGGCGATAAAGCCCGTCATACTACATTATTATAAATAAAAAACTCCAAGAGGTTTACTTTGAAAATTATATTATGTGAGTAATTGCAAACGATTTCATTTATTATGATTATCTTATAGATATTTCCCCCCTTTTACAATAAATCGCGATAAATTTCCTATTTGACTATTTTTAAATTGTTTTATTTTAGTATCTAGATTGTGGAAACAGTGGATATTCTGATTTCAGTTAAAGATTGAGTACAGTAGAACCTCCTAATCCGAAATTCCGGTTTATGCGAACCGATTTTATTTTCGAAAATTATATGTAATTGAAAAGATTAAATGAAAAGATTTAAATATACATACTGAAAACAAAAATGTACCTTTTAAGCATGCATAATTTTGAGTTCGCCGTAAGATAAGATCACTTCATAGAGGAGCACATCCATTATTCTAATTAAAAGGGGAGACATATTTTCTTCCTATTGCTTTTCAATCAAATAATTCAAGATATAGTAGTACTGAGTGCTTATAACTTGCATTTTAATAGCACACATCTTTTTCTTTTCTATTTTTATCGGAAGTTCGAGACATCCGAACAGGGACCGGTTATAATTAGTTCGGATCAGCGGGGTTCTACTGCAATTCCATGTTCTTACGCTGCAGAATTTCATTGACTTTTGCATAATAAATTAATTTAGTGGTACAAATTTCCATGAGATCTTCAGGGAACTAAATATACATATTAGATATATCGATCCCAGTATAAGGTGTCTTGACACTTGAAGGATTTCATAACAGTTTTATCGGGTTAACATAAAAATACCACCACTATTTAAATTCTTACTGAATTAGACAACAGATGCCAGTTGTAAAAAAACAAAGGAATCACTGATATAACTTTAATAACTTTTTGTTGCATATGTACTGAATTTTTCTGTAGATAATTGTATGATGCCAAATTTGTTTCCCAAATTCTGTTAATTATGTCGCAATGAGTTCGATTCCAACATATATTCTTAAAAATATTTGAAAAACAAATTGTTGAAATTTGGAATACAGGTATGTAAGTAATAATCATAATTAGTTTACTCTAATTTATTTGTAATTCTATGGATGCCCAGAATTTCAAAAATCGAGGAATTGGAAGAAATAAATAACACAACCGAAAAATGCTGTAAGATTGATGAAGGCTCATGATCTGAAAGTGAAAATTTCGAATGCGACAGCGAAATGGATTATAAAATACACATTAATATACCAATAAATAATTTATCGGTATTTAATTGATAAATTCACATACTCACTGTTTCCACATTTATTAACATTCAATCTCAAAATGTGTCAAAAAGACACACTTGGCTGAATTAGGTACAATCAAAATAGTTGTAGAAATACAGTGTTTCACTTTTTTGTTCTAAAAGCGAGAAATTTTGCAAGATAATCAAAATACTCCAACTCTTTCTATTTGCTGTTTTTAATCAAGTTGACGTCTGTGTATATACTAGCCTTGACCACTAGACCAGACTGATTGATTCTGAATATTTAAATGTATATCTACTTCATTTATTCCCATAATTATTGAACACTTAACTCACCATTGTCATGTTACAAAATGATGTTTCGTAATAAAAGAAACTACATTGCACACTGTACATGAACATTCCATCAATTAGCCAGCGGGAGTTGTCTCCCCTAAACTATCTCGTATAATCTCTGACACAGGTGGAGAAAAAATAAGCTAAACAACAGTAAACGCGCCAAGCTTTCGCGACATTCCTTTTGATTCATAATATGGTAAAGAACACCAAATACACAATTTGGACGCATTTTTCTACCTATTGAAACTGGACACAGGTCTATAATGAAAATTGGAAGACCTCATACAAAATTTCAATTATCTAATGTAAGTCACTAAAACATTTGTGCCCGTCTAAGACAGGCTTTTAGTTTGTCAACAACATCTCAAATCTGATTGCTACAAATTTGCTAATGAGAGTTGTAGTTGAGAATATCATGTACATTGGCAGATTGGTTAAGAAATTAAAAAAAGCATGAAGAACAGAATTGATGAATCAATTGCAACTAATTTTAGTTTGTTAATTTATTATTTTACTTTTAACAATTATTTTCGTTCTGTCAGGATAAAATAATGCAAAATCCACACAGAAAAAAATACATTACCAAATGAAATATGAAATTAACCGTAAATCAAATATGCAACTCTTATCGAGAAAATATTTCGGAATGAAACAAAAATTAGTAGAGAAACACTCCATAATTTGTAAACTTTTATTCGAGAAGAATTTAGCAGATAAAAGTGCTAAATTATTAGTGCAAAGAATGGCGAAGAAATCGAATATGCAATTTCGACGCCTTTTTTCAACGGATTTATACGAAAATTGGAGACAAATCTACAATTAGGGTTTCAAAACTACATTTGAAATTTAATTTATCTAAGTCATATCTTTTAGACGATATCGTCTTCAGAAATATACGATTTCAGACCAGCAGACAGCTAACCCTTTGAAGGATTTGTCCCAAAATTTCATACCAACCAACATTCCTGATGATAAAACTCTGTTCCAAAGTTTATCCGCCTAGCTATTCAAGTTTTTGAATTATAGTGTTCACATGAACGCGGACAGACAGAGAGACTCACCGTAGACGGATTTTGTCCAAAATTTGATAGAAACCTACAAATTATGTTTGAAGAACACATATCAAATTTAATCCCCGTAGCTCTAATAGTTTTCGAGTTACCGTGTTCACAGACAGACAGACATAATTCCAAAATTGTGTTTTTCGGACTCAGGCATGTCTAAAATGTGGAGATTAGTCAAAATCTCGAGTTCGAATTTTTTGACGATTACAATATATTCTCTTTGTATACGAGATGGTAAAAAGAGTGTAGTTATTCTAGAGTTAAAGACGGTATAAGGCTGATTTAAAAGACTGATAATTTAGTAATTATATCTTGAACAGATTTGCCTTAGAATCATTCACATATGTATTCATTTCGCACAGAGAGTAATTAGATGTGTATAGACGTGTTTATTAAAGTTTTACCAATATTTTATTAAAAAGTATTTTTATATAAAATTTTTTGCTGTTAGAAGTTTGAACTTCATATTTTGGAGAATGATCCTTTTTATTTAAAGCTTGGTATTTTTTATCCGCGCTAGTAAACGAAAATTAGATTTGAAGTTACCACTTGAAGGATCCAGGGGAAACAAGATAATTTTTTATTTTTTCCTGCCGTTGAGGTTCAGCTCCATCCGTTAAATCAATGGATGTAATTTTATAATATGTATATAGAAACTGTTAGGACGATGTTCAATTTTTTAAAATCCGATTCTCCGTGCGCATGCGTACTGGTAGCAATCTCTGTGCACGCGGAAGGATTACGTCACTTTGTCCTTGAGCCGGCAAGAGTGGAAATCGAGACGCATTTAATCGGCACGCATCTCTTTGAATTGGATTCTTTACCAAAATATTTTACAATCACTTTAATCTACATTGGAAAACCTGCTAGTCATTGGATTCTGGGTTACAGTAGCCTCGATTTTTTTTGATCCACGCGAGGGGAGGGGAACAACACCTTTTTGGGGGAATATACGAGAAAGTTTACGGGAGGCCACTCTCGCTGGTTTGTTTAAATAATTTTCATAACGCTTGTAGATATCCCGAGCTTATTAATTAGAACTTTGTTTGGGTCCCATTCTAAGATCGTTTTTCGAACGCCCTCCCATTTCTTTACAAGGTCTTTAATAGCTTCGGCACTAATTAATGTTTTCTTCAGAAGAAAGCGCATGTCACTGAGTTTCTTAGCGTCCTTCGTTCGAAAGATAGGATAGCCATTAGATATTTTAATGTTCAATTATGAGCTCATTCGCTCATTCCTCGTTCATCAACAAATCGCGATGTCTATTTTTTGTAATTTTATATAGAATGCTCTCACTGTTCTATGTCCGGTGGCAATTCTGATACGGAATAATTTTCATGTTCTCGTGAAAGTGTAGTTAACTTCTTTATTTGAATAATTTTCCTAACCAATGTAGGTATCACGAGCTAATTGATCAAAACTTTGTTTTTGCGCCATTCTAAGATCGGTTTTCGAACGCTCTCCATTTTCCTTAAAACGTCTTTAATATCCTCGGCACTCATTGATGTTTTCTTGAGATGAAAGCGTATGTTACTGAGTTTCTCAGCGTCCTTCGTTCGAAAGATAGGATAGCCTTTAGATATTTTCATGATCAATTATGAGCTCATTCCTCATTCATCTACAAACCGCGATATCTAGCTTTTGTTGTAATTTCATACATGATTTCAATTACATTACATCCAACAGGTTCGGATGCCGTAATGGCTTTAGGTACGGGCGCTTGGGGCGATGTTCTGAATGTATGATGAATACAGCTTAAAAAAATAAATTTTCCGCTTATTTTTAATGATATCTGTCTAGACCAGCGGTTTCCAAAGTGAGCGCCTCGGCCTGGAGAGTCTCGACTACTAAATAAGGGAGCTGCGATATATTATATAATTTTGGCAAAACTGGAATTTAGTTTGCAATTTTGCTTCGTTTTTCTTAGGATCGCCTGCTGTTTGTCGCCAAGACATAGACGGCTTGGCGGCAGAAAACATCTGTTTTGGGTGCTCAGGCAGTCTCTTGCGCTCGCGATGCCTGTGTCATCTGTAGTGGTTTACAGGGCAAATATTTTTAATTTAGGAAAACATCCTACGGCTTCGCTAGCAAAGGTAGCGGACACCTAGTAGATTCGCATGCTCATTGCAAACGTAACTCATCAAAAGAATTAAATTTAGCTATTAAGAGCGTTTAATCTCTTGCCGACAAAAGTTGGCGATGCCACTCGGAGTTTCGAAAAGAAAAAAATGGTGGAAAATGAGACCGCTCCCCAAACCCAGGTTAATCCTAATTTTCATCATTTGGCTTGCAGTTTTAATTCATTTTCATAAGTTCAGATAACAAAAGTAATTGGAGCAAGCTAATAAGTAAATAGTATGGTACGGGTTCTTCTTGCTGTCGATTACTCGATAAAGAGTAAATGAAATTTAATAATTTGAAAACTACTTTTTACTTCTTAAATTATACATTCATATATTTTAAATTGTAGGTACTTTACAAAAGAAGAATAATTTTTTTAATAATGTTCCATATTAAGAGTTAATTTCTGTATTAAAGAATAGGTGACTTTATTGAGAAAAAAAGTTTATTTTAAAAATACACGCTTTAGGCTGTCAATTAACAATGTATCAAAATAAATTACTTTCTCTTAAATTTAATAATAGTCGAAAAACGAGTTAAAAATACAATAAATAATTTAATAATTGTTTACATCGTTTGTCATGACGATAGAGAGATTGAATTCGTTTCCAGTCGCGTCGCGCTGACCTATTCTGGTTAGTTCTCTATCTGGCTACAGGTGGCGCTCTATCTAACTGACGTTCAATGCTAAAAAGTTGCCATTGGATTCTATGGGTGTGCTTCTCCATCTCTGGGTTTAACAAAGCTTTAAAGGAAACCTGGGTTTCTTTTTCTTTGTGACAAACCATATCGTGTAGGGTATTACTATAATAATAATCCAGTTTTATAGATTTAAGTCCAATCCAATTGTCATGAAAAGCATCAAAATATGGAAAACAATATATAACAGCAATATTATTGCTTTAAGGTGTCGGGTCGGCCATACAAAATATGGCACTGTATTTTGCAGACAGAAATAAGACAGTTTAAGGGGATAGGGGAATTTGAACGATCGGTTTTTTTGCGTTTAAATAAAAGGATATTAATCTGAAGAAACAACTTTACGTTAGAAAGTTATAGCTAGTGAAAAGATGTCTAAAATGAGTCGTCAAACGTTAAGATAGCTTAATTAGGACAGGGGTAAATTTTATAAATGTACATTTTGGAAAACTATTTTTAATTTTTTTACAAATAAAGTGAAATTTTTGAAATTTTACTTAAGTACGCATTATATAGTAGGGTGTATATGGTAAAAATGTCAGATCCAGATTTTTATTATTTTTTGAAAAATTCAAGTTTTTCGAAAAAAAAGAACGCCGTCGGAAAATGACTAAATACATTTTCATCAGCCCGAGAAAATATTTGCGCGGAGAGAGAATATTTCTAATCTAAAAACGTTGTTCTACAACTTCAAACCACTTTATAATGATTGATTTTCAGTCAAACCGTCTGAAAACTAAGTTTGAATTAAAATTTTGTCTCATTTATTATGCCTGAATGAATTATCCCCATTGCAAAAAAATTTTCCCTTTGGGGAAAATGAGTTCAGGCAAAATAAGGAAATAAAATAATTTCGAACTTAATTTTCTGTACTTCTTTCTGAAAATCGACTATCACAAAGCCATTTAAAGTTGTAGAACAACTCTTTTAGAATAGGATTTTTTTCTCTACACGTATTCGGTATGATAAAAAAGTATTTACAGGCATTTTCCCACAACGTTCTTTTTTTTCGAAAAATTTGAATTTTTCAAAAATTAAAAAAAATCTGGATCTGTAGTTTTTACTATATATACCCTAATATATAATACGTACTTACGTAAAATGTCAAAAATTTTACTTTATTTGTAAAAAAATTAAAAATATTTTTCCAAAATTTACGTTTTTTTTTTTTTACTCTTGTCCTAATTAAGCTATCTTAACGTTTGGCGCATCGCTGACAGCGTCACCTGATGGCAATCTCTAGAGTTAACCTTCTTATCTCGATAACTGTACAAAATAGAGGGAAAATGTCAATCACGAAGTTATATTGCGTTACCGTTTTAGCACAAAAAGATACCTTGCGCATATTAGTACTAAGAACAGAACGCTTAAAATGCACATTTGACTGTTCGTGATTTCGAAAACTGTGACGTCACAAAACGGGTTCTAAAAAGAAGAAAAAAAACAATTATTTATCACAAGAAACCTTTATTTTTGGTGTTCAAAGTTCTCTCCGTCATCTACAATACAGATTCGAGCCCTTCTTTGCTTCTCACTTTGCACAAGTTTTAACATATTGTTGGTGAACTAGCATATGCAACAGTAATACGTCAAGTACTGCAATGTTTCAGAAAATCGCATACGCCTGCTGTTTGAGTTATTCCCACAGAAAAAAGTAATCTTTTTCTTATCCGAAAAATAATTATAATTGACCATAGGTGCTGTCGTTCTGAAGTTAAGTGGGTGGCTATTATTTAAGTGCGAACCCTGTATGCATCGTATATTTTTCTAAATACTTGTGTTTATTTTGTGCATTAAAGACAGGTTTTGATATTACAAAGCAATTTGTTTAGGATAAATATGCACCAATACGGTTCTTCAGATAATCGGGTAATCCTCTGGACTGATATCTGCTTGATTAAGAAAGAATACTGTATAGTTAAAAATAGAGTATGCACGTTTCGATCCATTGATTGAGTGCGTCCAAAATTATATACAGATGCGGAATATCGACGTCAAGACCACATGCACAATTCATATACATAGCTCTTAGGGTTTTTGAGTTATATTGCTCATACATACACCAAAGGCAAATAGACAGATATTCTTCAGATTGTAGGATTTAATCTAAAATCAGATTGATCTATAGTTCTGATGAAAAGCTCATACATTAAAGTTCAGTCATGTAGCATGCCACGCTTTTGAATTATCCTATTCTCGAGCACCTGGACTGAAACATATATTGCATCTACGGCCATAAATGCTTTACACTGAATCTAAGGTAGGTCATTCACGTCCACTCCACGCTACGCCACGCGACACGCCATTCCCTCTTTAGCCCATCCATTTAGGCAAGTGATACACGACCGCTCCACATCATACAAATTCATCTGGTTCCAGTCAGTCCTATTAACTCTGATTTTCTCAGTGAACCGCGCACCCCAAGTCTCCTCCCCTTACATGTATCTACTCATGGCACATTGAAGGTGCGGCAATTCAAACGGAGTAATGGCAATTAGGGCAGATTGAATTTCCAAACTTCCAATCCACACCGCGACAATTCTGACCGGTTTTGCATATAGATGATTGGTTTTGGCGTGGAGCGGCCGTGAATGAGCAGCTGAATTGTTAACACTGTAAATCAATTCCGAGTTGCATAGTGACTGGCTGCTTTTCACCATCTACTCGCCTTAGAGTTGAGTAGATTGTAATCGCTACAATGCAATCATTCGGGACCACAGACTTGCTTTGAATCATCACCAAAAGAGCATGCAAGTATACATTTTTTGAATCTCGCTATAAACTCGTCCATTGGCTGAATCAAGTATGAGGAATTTTGAACCAAATACCTCCCAACCGGCAGCTATCTCAAAAATTCTTTTTCCCCAATTGCTTCTTACGATATGCTATTTTCCACTGTTGCTATACCAGCACAAATGTTCACAAGACTAACTACCACATTACCACAAATCCAAGTTTTGATGTAATATGACGATGATTGTTTTGTGTAGATTACCAGGTCCCAGGCACTTTTGTTCATACATTGTTGATAGGCCGCGATGGCCTAATGGTAAGATGTCGGCGTCGGAATCGGAAAATTTTCACCTTCGAATCCCGATTCTACTGATGATTCGTCGTGTATTGAACCTGCTGCAATCTAAATCACACGTAGGGGGGCCAAACGCCCTCCCGCTGGTGTTTATACTGTACACTAATGTATTTACGATTTCTTAAATTGAAGGGTTACCGCAAAACGATGTATGCAACTAAAATAAAAAAAAACAGAAAACACATCCATAGAGAGTGGGCAGAAAATCAGCGTAAATTTAAAAAATTCCTAAAAAAGAATTTTATAGATTTTTAAAAATTCTGTAAAGTAATAATAATAAAGAAGAGAAAATGATACAGAAGTATGTTTGCTACAATACAACGTAGTCAGGAAGCGGGATTTTTGAACACTAAAAATAATTCTTTCTCAAAAAGTATCATTACTGGCTGTTAACATCCTTGCCTTTTCGGTATAACACAAATGAGGATTATTACAAAAGAACTATCTGCTTAATAGATATTTCATTCGACTGTATCATTAATTTGGTGTGTAGAAAGAACTACTGAGCAAATTATGTTTAAGACTTTCGTAAACTCAGTAGCAGTACAGAAAGAATTGATAAATTTAAATACTTGAAACATTTGAAGAAGAAAATGATCTCCAGTAGATGGAGGTGGAAGTCTGGAAGAAACAAGCTCTAAATTTTCTTAAAAACTGCTTATTTATGTATTAAATTAAAATCAATAAAGGTATATGGTTCTGGAGGGCCAAAGAGGGCCCCCGAAGCTTGCATTCTCTCAGGTACCTTACAGAACTAAATCCGGATATGAGAATCCCCGTAATTATTTAATGTTCTATGGATGGATGAAACGCTTTTTACGTTTTACGTAGGCCCCAACTGACTGAAATCTGTGAGAGTACACGCACAAGCCACTCTATTCTCCGAAGATGTA
The DNA here is from genome assembly GCA_013235015.1 of Araneus ventricosus. NCBI lineage: Eukaryota > Metazoa > Arthropoda > Arachnida > Araneae > Araneidae > Araneus > Araneus ventricosus. The sequence goes on along the minus strand of BGPR01004432.1, from coordinate 91,018 downwards.
AAATGGTACAGGTTCACATTTCTTTTAATTTAGGTCCAGGTAATCTCCAATAGTGCGTCTGTGGACTGTTTATCCAATTCTTTATTTACCTCTTTAATATCTAAATTTTCTAACTTATGAGAATGACCACTAAATATTCACAGCTAGACCACCACTAGTTTGCAAAAGATAAAGCTAAAGAGGATGCTGAAACACTTTTTCTTTTACATTTTTGTTTTAAACCAAAAGAGTTAGAAGCGATGGTAACAACCTTTAAGTTTGTCAGCACTGCATCTTGTACTCAGCATGCACCAACATGACCCTACTTTTTTCCAAAGTTTGACAAATTAATGGATCAACAACTTACAGTATGAATGCAGAACTTTATCTAACTCTTGCAGAAGACAATGTAATGCCGATTTTATGAGAAAAAAATGCGCTATTTTTTACAAAGTGAGAAAGAATTTCGCATTTCTTATCCACTTAAGATATTTCTAATCGAGACTCATTATAAGCTTTGCTTACGAGATGTCTAGCAAGTTCGACAGATATCACATCAATTAATGTTTGGCAATGGGAGTTTATCAGATCACGTATATACCGATCATTTCCTTCCATATTGGTGGAACTGAAAGAAGCTATTCGATGAGAAATTGCACCAATCTTTTGGACATGCTGCACATTGCAATCTCATAAGCTGTTACTAGTTTCAAAATCCGTTTATACTATGACGGATAATAGGTGGAAAATTATTCTTGTCATTCGAATCTGAATAAATATATTGTTAATCGTAATAGGTATATGTTCACATCTGCTCTGCTTTTCGATTTCTAAAATTCTCGTTGGTTGCTAGATCTGACATTGGCAGTAGTGGTTCGTTTATTTTGTTTGCTATCTGTAGCAACCCTGGAATAATTTTACAGCTTGTATTGTCTTATTGAATCGCATATGGTTATTTTTAAACTCAGGTCTCTGTGATGGACGGGAAAAATGAAAACGAAGGAAAAAAATAAGGAGGTAGGAGATACGCAGGATGGTATTGCACAACGAATAGGTCTTTAACAACGTTTGCTGCTGTGCAAATCTAACTTTCATATGGCTGAGCGAAACAGTTTTTTTGCTTATTAGCTGTGACTCAGCTTAGATTTTCGCAGCTGCGGTTTGCAGCTTAACCATCTGCTGCACTTTTTCCTCTCCTACTCTCACTTCGTTGCTTTGCCTTTCCTCGCATTTTCACGCTCGCTATTTTTGCTTTTCGTTTTGCTTTCATGTTGTCCCGAGAGAAACACATGTAGTTTAATACATATTCGTGTCCTTTTCCTACCAGTGAATTATCAAAAGAAACATATGTCAATAATTTTCTAAAAGACAATTTACATAACTACAATTTAAGACTATTTATTTAGAGTTAAAATTACTTTTTTTATAAACTGTATTTCAATTTTATTCTTTGAGAAATATTTTTTGTAGCACTATTCGTTTCTTATCTAATGAACCCATAATTTATAACATTTGCTTTGTAATTTGTTCTACAAACCAAGTTGATGATTTAGACCAGTGGTGCACAAACTATTTTTCATTTCTCACCCCTTCCCTTTTTGCATAAAATTTTGTCGCGCCCCTGGATAGACAGTACAGACGCAATTTTTCTGATTTCGACTCCTTTAACAAATCGAATATTTATTTTAAATCTATATCAGTTTCAAATTATCGATATTCCACGTATGTTAAGCAACGAAACATATAAATAATCTGTAATATTTAATAAATAATGCAAATAGTTCCTTGGAGTGTAAGTGAAACCAGTTCTGAAATAATCTATGGAAATGCAAGAATACTAAAATTGTAAGGAGAAAACAGAATAATTCCAAATGCGGACAATTTTCAAATATCACAGGGATTACCAAAAGAAAGTTCTATTCATATTTTACCAATCGGATTATATTTAACAAATTAGTTGCTAGAAAGTTTTCATTCAGAACAAAATTTAAACCAGCGTTAGCAACCAATCTCCATTAAACTCTCTCGCTCGCTTCCAAAAAGGTGGAATTTCCCCTCCTCCCTCTTGGATGAAATTAGCGAACCATCTCTTACTCAGAATGCCAATACTTTCCATTAGTTTCCCTTAGCGCGCGCCAAGGTCAAGAATATCACCAATAGCTCGACAAGACACAAAATGGCCTTGCGTCATAACAAGATAATTGAATGTGTAAACTGAACGCTCTTTTATTAACCAATTGAAACAATAATTTGACACAGATCTACATGAAAGTGTAAAATTTCACTTACCAAATTCCATTTATCTAAGTCATTTTGTTAAGGTGTTAACGTGTTCACATCCATGCTATTATACAGACCGACAGACAGCCAACCCTTTGGCGGATTTGTTTCAATATTTAATACGAACCTAAATTCTTGATAACAAAAATTGCACAAAATTTTAGCCAATAAATTAATTAAGTTTCTGTGTTATAGCATTCCCATAAACGCGGACAGACGTCTATACATACTTCCCGAAAAAGGAGTTTGTCCAAAATTTAATAGAAATCTACAAATTATGTGTTAAGGTTACATACCAAATTTCATTCCTCTAACTCTAATACTTTTCAAGTTATCATGTTTAGAGTCACGCAGACAAATAGACATAACTGAAAAAGGTTTGAAATTCACATTAAACTTGTTCGATACTCGAGTATATGCATCATTCGTCAGACTTTGATCCATGAATGACACAACGACGCATCATAATCGCAAACGGTTATTTTTAAGATTTCGTTTCGTGAATCCTGAACTGTTGTTTGTTGAGATTCCAAGTTCTCTATCTACTAAGGTTTAAGCACAGGGAATGAGAAATTACATTCTATCAATTTTTGAAATCTTGAATAAGATTAAATATGAATTTCCGAAAATTAAATTTATTGTTGAAGTTTTAATGTTTTCTAAAAGAGTCAGTATATTAACTTTATCAACAAACATTAATTTTCTTCAGTTTTTTAAAAATATTATGAACTGAAGGAACTCTTCTATTAATAGAATTTAATTAATAGAATTTAATAATTTGAAAAATACTTTTCATTTTTTTAAAATTTTACATCCATACATTTTAAATGATTGGTACTTTACAAGAGACAAATAAATTGTTTAATAATGTTCCATAATAACTGTTAATTTATTATGGAACAATTATTCTTATAATAATTGTTATATATTAAAGAATATGTGAGTTTAGTGAGAAAACACTTTATTTCAAATTACATGGTTTAGGCTGTCAAATTAACAATGTATCAAAAGAAATGAGTTATTCTTAAATTTAATAACCGTCGAAAAACGAGTTAAAAGCGCAATAAATACTTTAATAATTGTTTACATCGTTTGTCTTGACGATAGGGCTTGGCTTCGTGTCCAGGCGCGTCTCATTGACGTCACCCTGGCGTGTTCTGTTTATTTCCCTACAGATGGCGCACTTAATGAACCCTTAAAGAAAACTTGGGTTCATTTTCTCTATTACAATAATAATAATCCATTCTTTAACTTTTACTTTTCCGTAGTATAATTTTCAACTTTTGATAGTTCATGCGGATGAGGTAATAGGACTTGCATAATTTTGTATTACCAGCCTGGATATATAAATTCAAGCTTTATATAAAAGAAAACCTTAATTTTTCAGAATTGCTGTACAAGGTCCAAACTAAAAAAATTATATAGAAAAGTTTTGGAATAAAATAGTGGTAATTGATCTGTAAAAACGTCTTTGCATTTCAAAATGTTTGGTTTCGTCCACGTCGCTTTATATAGAATATGTTAGGACAGTGGTGCGGAAATTCTTTTCATTTCTAAACCCCCATTTACCTTTAAATTTGGTCTTTAGACGTTTTTTCTATCGTCAACGTAGATAGAGGGTAATTCTTTTTTGGCATTTGCGATTATGTTTCTGTTTTATTAGAGATCTGAATAAAACGGATAAATTTATGAAGAAATAGTTTTTTCATGCATATGGGAGTAAATATTTTTGAATGAAATATAATATAAAAAACTTTGGTTTATAACATTTCATTGTGAGGGATCTCCTTGCAAAGAGCTCATGACTGCTTGTATGTTCCGATCTTTATTGGAAATCTTAAGCCGTAAGTCATCCAATCGACATCGATATTTTGTTATAATGCCAACTAAATTTGACAGGCCGCTTTTACTTAAGCAGGTCAATGAAAACTGAATCAAAATATTAACTGCAGTTTCTTCAAATCCGCATAGTCTTTTCCAATCAATAAAGAAATTTTGAAAAGACAGAGACTTGAATTAAATGCCCACTGTTTCCTAGCTTGAAAAGTGAATTAACAGATCTGTTTTCATTTAATACCTTTCAAAAATATCAAATTAAAATGGATCACGAATTAAACATAATTTATTACCTGGAAATTTTCCAAAAAGTTTTCTTCCTATTTTAACATATGAGGGAAATAATGTATTTAACTAACGAGAAATCTATATTATGTTCTCTACAAAATTCTAGATAAAAACTGGAATATGTCTGTGTTTTTTTATTAGATTCTACTTGCCAAAGTATCGGCTTATACATAAAAACTTCAATTTCTCAGCTCGATTTTAAAATATTTCTACTCTCTCGCTGTTAGACTCAGATAGTTTTGTTTTAGAAAATGTGAGTCTTGATATTGAGATTTTCCAGCCAATCTTCATTAATGAATGAACTTGCCATTATATGCTACTTTTCTACCAAAACATTTTAAATTTAATTTTTCACTTAATAAATACATCGCAATATTTTGAGGTTTGAGAGTTCTTTGATTTCGGAATGAAGTAATATTGTCTCGTGCACAGAAACCATCTAATTACGGAGTATTGAAAAGAAAAGACTGCGCTTAAGCCTTTGCTTTCCATATAACAATTAACAATAATAACATCCTTTATTTTATGCAATTCTTCATCAATATCATTTGTAACAAGAGCTTCTCTATGTAAAATGTAATAGTTGAATAATATATGGGGGGGGGGGTAATATTTTCTTTTTTTCCTTTATTATTGCCTGTTAATGTTATAGCACCATTTCAGCATATCGCGACACAGTGTTTCCACACACGTAAGTTCATTTGTTTCAAAACATCTACTAATAATTTCAAAAATTTTTTATTCCATTGCTTTTCTTTCCAAACTTTGAAACATGAAAATTCTTCTGTTATGTCTTCTTCATATTTTAAATGTTGCTATATTTTTCTCCATGTAGAATTGATATAATTTTAATTGCTAAAGAAAGAATGAGTGATAATCCAGGTTTATTTTGTTATAAACTTTTCCCTAACAAATACGAAACTCCCAAGAATGCCCGTAAATTTTCGTAAAGAATTGTTGCGTTTTCTTTCAGAAATACATTTCATTATTCAACTCTTCTTTAAAATATGCTTGAGATTTATGGGCTAGTTCTTTAAGTTTTGTTTACAAATGTCTTTGTAATTGAGAGGATTTCATATTTTTATTTGCTACTTATCCATGCAATGAACACCCAAAGGATGCCAGTAGAAATGGTCAGTCCGATCCAAGTTGCCTGTGAATTGCACCACAGAGAAGGTTGAGGTCATCTGAAATTGATAATTATGTTTTCTCTATATGGACTTGCTTCACACTGCAATCACATAAGCAGGTATTAGTATCAAAATCTTTTTTATTCTATAATAGAGAGTAAATGGAACACTTATTTTTGTCATACGAATCTCACTAAATATATTGTTAAACATATTCGGATTGCTCTGCTACTCCATTTATGAAATTCTCGCTGGTAGATAGATCTGTCATTGGCAGTACCGTCTCGTTTATTGAGGTTGCCTAGTTTCAGTACCTCTGAAATAATTTTTACAGCTTGTATTTCTTGTATTTACGCGTTGAATCTCATTTGTTTATTTTCCCACTCTGAAAGCTAGACGATTAAATAAAAAAAATGAAATCGTAGAGAAAAGATATATAGGTAGGCGAGGCACAGGATGGGCCTGCACAACGAATATCACTTGACCAACGAATATAAGACAATACAGACACAGTTTTTCTTAATTCGAATCCTTTAATAAATAGAATATTTATTTTCATCAGCATCAGTTTCAAATTATCGAATTTCCGCGTATATAACTCAACAAAACATTTAAATAATCAATAATATTTAATAAAGCCTACTAATAGTTGCTTGGAATATTATTCAAACCGTTTGCCAAATTATCTGGCAAATGCAAGAATACGAAAATAATAAGGAAAAATCAGAATTATTCCAAAAGACAACAATTTTCAAATACCACATTGATTACCAAAAAAAATAATTCTATTCATCTTATACCAATCGGATTATATTTTTAAATGAGTTGCTAGAAATTTATCATTTAAAACTTGAGAAGTTTTCAACTCAACATTAAACTTGTTCTGTACTCTAGTATCTCCATCATTCGTTAGGCATCCATGCATTACACATTGACGCATCGTAATCGCAAACGGTAATTTTTACAATTTCGTTTCGAGAATTCTGTACTTTTGTTTATTGAGCTTCCATGTTCTCTATCTGACCCTACGAACTCTCAGAGGAAACTTGGGTTTCTCTTTCTCTGTGGACAAACCATATCATATAGGAGACTAATAATAATAATCCAATCTTAAAACTTATACTTTCGCGTAAATTCACGTTTACCTTTCGATAAATCATCCGAATGAAATTATAAAACCACATCTCTAATTTTAATTTACCAGCATAGATATAAAACTCCTTGCTTTATATATATAAATATTAGTATACTTCACATGTTAATTAATACTGTATAAAAAAATATAAAAAAGTTTGTTCTAAGTTACTGGTAACTTATCTAAAACAACGTCTTTGTTCATCAGAGTGTTTGGTTTCTATAACATATCTTAAGACAGTGGTTGAGAACATTATTTTCATTTGTTGACCTCCCATCTTGATTAAAATTTTGTCAGAACTTCTGTTTGGACAATAGAGGTTTATTTAATCGTCCTCATAATTAGAGGGAAATTCTTTTTGACAATTGTGCTTATGTTTCTGTTTTATTAGAGGTCTGAATAAAGCACATACAGTAAAATCTGGCATATCGAGAAAATAAATTGTAAAAAACCGGGCAAATTCTTTTAAGTTAAAAAAACATCTGCGGCATCGCTTAGAGCATTGCGGAATACTCGTAGCTTCGCTTATTCAATGAGAACCGAAACATGAAGAATAAAATACACAGCATAGAACCGATATTCAATCCGAAGAAATCTAAACGAAGTTTTATTCAAATTCGAATGAATCGACCAATCACATCGAAGAGAGGAACAAAACTGTTCAAATGAAACGAGACGCAATATGGTGTGATGTGTAAAACGCCAATGAAAAAATTAATTTCCGCGTGTGCGCGCATGTGACTTGTTAAAAAATATTATTGCGCAACCAAAATTAACGTCCTCTCATCTCCGTTCTTGGCGGCAAAAAGTTGGCTATCCTAACAAGAACGATGTAAGTGGGTACCGTTAACTCCGCATTAACCGCCGCGGCTGTTCGAGAAGTTTAAGATTGGAACCGGCATCGACAGCGTTGTGAGACACGGTGAAGCAGCAAGCTCCGACATTAAGTAGCAGGGAACATTGTCGCCGACTTGAAGAAGTTTGTAAATTTTGAGGGTCACCTGCCGCAACAGGTTTTTAATTGTGACGAAACGGGTCTCTACTGGAAAAAGAAACCGAAGAGGATCTATATAACAGAAGAGGGGAATACATTGTCCGACCACAAACCAATGAAAATCCGTCTCACGCTGCTGTTTTGTGCCAATGCAAGCGGCGACTTGAAAATTAAACCACAGCTTGTTTACCGTTGAGAAACTCAACGAGCCTTCAAGAAATGTAAGGTATAGAAGAGCCTGCTAAATGTGATGCGGATGTCCAACATAAGGCTTGGGTGACGAGTGATGTTTTTATTCATTGGATTATGGAAGTGTTTGCTCCTTCAGTCAAAAATATTTGCTTCGGATGAATGTGCCGCTTTATGCTCATTATGGACAACGCTCCTGCCCATCCTCCAAACCTGCAAGATTACCTCCTTATAGAAATTAAATTCGTCAAGACTCTGTTTCTGCCTCCCAACAACACTCCGTTACTCCAGAATATGGACCAGTAAGTTATTTCTAACTTTAAGAAGCTCCTAAAAGGTGCATAAAAATAATATTCATTATCTTGTGGAAGAGCACAACCAAGAGCTGACTACCTAAGAGCTTGAGGGGTTGCAGTATGTTTCACATCAAGATGCTGTGGAGGAGAATTTGTCAGGGGAGGAGGAGGTAATAGTAGAGCAACAATCTTCTATCGCAATAAGAGAAATGCTAAAAGCATGGAAAACTGCTGCATCGTACATTGAGAATCTTCACCCTAATAACGCAGCAATTAACCCCAATAATTTATTTAATGATAATGCTGTGTCGCAGTTTTGCCAAAAGATTTGCCTTTAGACAGCTCTCTATTAAAACAGTATTAGGTGTGTGTCAAAATTCATATAAAAACTCAACAAGTCTGTAAAAACACTAAGAAAAATTTAAAAAATTTCAAAGTGAATCATTGAATTCAATCTTGCTAATTATAATATGAATCATAAATATAAAATTAATTGTTTCGATTTTTTTCCGCAAATCGAAATCGTGTTCTATGTTGGTTGAATCTGTTATAAAAGAAAGATTCATGCTCCTTAAGAATCTTATATCACTGACTGAAAAAAATCCCAACACCAGGAAAGAGTTGTGCTAGATAAACGAAATTTGATAGGCTTATTTATACATTTTAAAGATGGCGTCTATTCAAATTGCGCGCTAGGCGCATAAGTGTGTCGCTAGTAGCGCCACTATGAACATGTAAATCAGGTTTGCTTTATATACGCAGTGTGAAGTTCGTGATCGTTATTTATCGCTGGGATTTGACGTAGTGAGTTGATGTTAGTCAAGAATGCCTTTAAGAAGACGAAGAAGCCATTATCAACAGCTCACTGAGTTTGAACAAGGTCGTGTAGTAGGGCTCAGAGAAGGTGGATTTTCTTTCCGCGAAATTGCAGAAAGACTTGGCTGGAATGTATCTACTGTACATGATTGTTGGCAGCAGTGGGTGAGGGAAGGTACTGCCTCAAGATGACTGGGTTCTGGGCGGATACGTGGTTCTACTGAGAGGGAAGACCGCAGTGTTCGGCGTATGGCTGTGGCGCATCGTACTGAGTCTGCGGCAGAAATTCGAGCTGCAGTTGGCACCACAGTGACACAACGAACTGTAACAAATCGGTTACTTCAAGGACAGCTCCGAGCCAGACTCCCTGTAGCGTGCATTCCACTGTCTCCAAACCGCTGCCATTGGCGACGTGAGCGGTGTCAAGCTAGAACTCATTGGAGGACGGAGTGGAAATCTGTTTTTTTTTTCTGATGAAAGCCGGTTCTGCCTTGGTGCCAGTGATGGCCGTGTGTTGGTTAGAAGGAGGCCAGGTGAGCGCCTGCAACCAACCTGTCTTCGGACTAGACACACTGGACTTATACACGGAGTTATGGTCTGGAGAGCAATTTCCTATGACAGCAGGAACACTCTCGTGGTTCTCCCACTCATCCTGACTGCAAATTTCTACGCCAGTCTGGTGATTCAACCTGTTGTGCTGCCATTCATGAACAGCATTCAAGGGGGTGTTTTCCAACAGTATAACGCGCGTTCTCCTACCGCTGTTGTAACCCAACATGCTCTACAGAGTGCCAACATGTTGCCTAGGTCTTCTAGATCACCAGATCTTTCTCCAATCGAGCACGTATGGGACATCATTGGAATTCCATCAGGGAGCAGGTAAAGGGCATTTCAAATTGACAATTATCTTTTATCGCTTTGTTTGTTCACCTTCCCCATGCCGAAGTAAAAGAATTAGATGCCAATACTGACAATTGTTTGTTGCAAAAAAATGTGGTTCAATATTTATTAATAATATTATCTCATTTCATTGTTTTACTGATACCTGAGAGCTGAAGAAAATTATTATATTTTTTATTGTAAAATAATTCTTTTTGAATTTATCGACGCACAAAATTTTCCTCTCGGCCCACAGTTTGCATACCGCTGATTTAGACGAATAAAGGATATGCCGAGAATCACCCTGAAATGCATTATTCCGGAAGAAGAATTTTTGTGAGCAACTCTAGTTGGCAAATTTTTAAATTAGAACTATTATTGATCAAAACATTCCGATTTCTGAGAGTTCTTATAAAGCAAACCACACATGTGCATCAATATTTCATTTTTAAAAGAAAGTTTCAGAAGTGATATGAACTTTCTACATCCCCCTGTACATTAAGAACACAAAATAACGGTATTCATTTTTAAATTAACTTACTAAATCCTGGACATTCTATCCGTTCATCAATGAGGACGAGTTTCTTCTTCTAAAAACATTTCACGGCTGTCATTACCGGTAATATCGTTAAAAAGAGAAGACCGTAATTCAAGGTTGGTTTCAATATTTCATGCTGAACTTCATACGTGGAATTCTTTCTATAAATAATGCAAAAAAACACTCACTTTCATCAACAGATTATATTTCATTCAAATATAATTTAAATTTAATATTTCCTTCATCACCCACTGAAAGTTCAGTTCGTTAATAAAATAAAGAAAATATTCGTTAAAATTGCAGTTTTTCCTTTTACAGTGGTGAACATACTATTAAATTATGAAAGTCAGGAAATTGAAGAAATTGATGATGCAATTATTATTTATATGATGATTGATATGATTACTCGTATTTACAGATAGCAAACTTAATTTTATCCGTAATTAAATTTTAAAACTAATAGCTTCCTCTTTTAAAAGCAATTAAATGTTTGTTTCTTTGGATTTGAAAAAAGAACACACAGAGAGAAGAATAAAAATAAATAAATAAATAATAAGTTATAAAAGATTTTCTGTCTCTCTTTCAGGCTCGAATCATAATTTTTTTGTACTCCTTGTGAAGTAAACATGAAGTTTGACCGAAACCAAAGTTTAAGCAAAGTTAAAAATGCTTTTGTTTGGTCGGAAAATCGAAAAAGCAAAGAAAAATATATAAGAAAATAAAATATAAAAGAATTTCTCTCTCTCTTGTAAGCTCTAATGATCATTTATTTTATACGCCTTGTGTAGAAAGCACAAAGTTTAACCAAAGTTATAAATGCTTTTTTTTGGGTCAGAAATTCGAAAAATATCTGGACAAGAAAGGGCTTAAATAAGTTTTAATGTGTTCGAGAACCGTTTTCTAAATTAAAAATAATCGAATAGAAAACATTTACTGATACTTCTTATACTCTTATTTATTTCACGTGCAAGGAGTCGTGTACTTTGTGCTCGTTCCTAGAAGACCATTAACTGTAGTGAAGTATTCAGATTCAATGCTCTTCAGCGTGCAAAACTTTCACTGCCAGAAGTCGGGACCAAAGCGAAAAGTATATCAATTCCTAAGTGCTAAATCTAAGATAATTTGAATTTCATTTGCTACTTCTTATATATGTGAAGCTGAGTAAATCATAAACTCTGCTGCTCTTAAAAAAATCAAGTAATTTGTTAAAATCAGCGTGGAAAAGTATATAAGGATATCTATGACCAGTTAAATTCCATGATTTAGGAAAATGCGCTGTTATCAAAGAAATCATCCATCACATCGATTTCTATATTTATTAAAAATTTTTCAATAAATGTTTTTGTGACCTAAAATGTGTTTTTTTAAATTTTGCCTAAACTTTCAATTTTTTTATGTTGCAAAAGGAAAGGGGTTCTACATAGTACACCGAAAATCTAAAAAGTTTGAAACTTTAGACTATTATATTCCATTGATCCTTATAGTTTCATGCATATCACATTTTTCTTCCAAAATATTTTAAATGTTAAAATGTCGCTTAGTAAGGAATAGAACATTCACTCAATATACTTTCCTTATTTATCAAAAATATATTGCATCTACGGCTGTAAATTTTGAACAATGAAACTAAAATATGTCATTCAAGTCCACTCCCTGCCATTCCCTTTTTCAGCCCATTCATTCAGGCATGTCATTTACAACAGCTCCACATCATGCAAATTCAACGGCTACCAGTGAGTCCTATTAACTCTGATTTCCTCAGTGAACCGCGCACCCCAAGTCTCCTCCCCTTACATGTAGGTTGAATCAAGGAAGAGGAATTTCGAGCCAAAGATATAGCAAGCGGCAATTATCTCAAGAATCGTTTTCCCCCAATTGCTTCTTACGGTATTCAACTTTCTACTGTTTCTATAAGAGCACAAATGTTCACAAGACGAATTACCACATTACCCCAAATACAAGTTTTGATGTAATATGACGATGAATGTTTTGTGTACGTGAATAATATTTCTAGGCACTTTTGCTCATACATAATTAATTGGCTGCGGTGGCATAATGGTAACATTTCGGTCTCAGAATCGGAAAATTTCCAGTTTCGTGATAAGATTCTACTGATGATCTGTAGTGTATTGGACATGCTGCAGACTAAATTATACGTAAGGTTCCAAACGCCCTCCCGCTGGTGTGGTGCGGAAGCTTGGAGAGGGGGTGTCAACTCAGTCGTCGTTCTTGTCACATCACCGTGGTAATAAATTATGAGATCCGTCCCAAAATGGCTCTCATGTTGCTTCGAAACGGGACGTTAATGTCACTGAACTACAAAAACAGGTTTTTTAACCTTCCAGCGTACGCGCGTTTCAAAGAGATACTTGAATTCTGTATCCTATTTTGCATATTTATATTGTTATTTTATATATTTAAGTACAATTTTATGTATAAAATCTTTGTTTACTATTAGGCTAATAAATACAGATAACATTAATAAAAGTTGCATTAATTTTTAAAATAACACGATACATATATGTAATACGATGCACGATATGCCGTAAAATTTTCGTAAGCGCGCCCACTGGAATGTTAATAAATTTTAGCATTCAACCTACTTTCCTTTTATCTGTTTAGAATATCACAATTCTTATGTTGATTCATAAATAATCTAGTAAATCCAATCCGTTATTACTGAAAGAGATTTAATTAGTATACTTTATACTAGGGAAATTTAAAAACTCACTACTTGCAGTCAACTTGACGTTTCTATTTTACAAAATAGTTTTGAAAGAGTAATTTTTTAATAGTGTAGGTTCGTATATGCAAAATTTTGAAATAGAAATTTAGTAAACAATACGGAAATTTCTTTCATATTTTGCCAATCTTTATGGTGAAATTTTATAGTTGCCAATATCTTGTTGCTCGAAAAACTTTAGAGATTTCTAAAAATATTATTAAAAGAATACGAAACAACCATTTTCATAAAAATTTGAAGCTTACATTATAAAAAAGTTAAATATACAAAATTTTAATCATAATAATTGAATAATTAGTTAATTAATTATTAATTAATTTAAAAAAAATTTTAAAAATTCCTAAAAAAAATTATAGCTTTTAAAAAGTTTGTAAAATAATGATAATTCAGAAGAGATAATGATACAGAAGAATGTTTGCTACAATACAACGTAGTCAGGAAGCGGGATTTGTTATCAGTAAAAATAATTCTTTATGAAAAAGTATCATTGCTGGTTGTTAGCACCCTTGCATTTTTCAGAATTACACAAATGAGGATTGTTACAAAAGAACTATCTGCTTGATAGATATTTCATTCGAGCGTACCATTAATTTGGTATGTAGAAAGAACTGCTGAGCTAATTATGTTTAAGACATTCATAAACTCAGTAGCAGTAAAGATTGATAAATTTTAATAATTGAAACATTTGAAGAAGAAAATGATCTTCAGTAGATGGGGGTGGAAGTCTGCAAGAAACAAACTCTAAATTTTCTTAAAAATTGCTTATTTGTGTATTAAATTAAAATCAATAAAGGTATTTGGTTCTGGTGGGCCAGAGAGGGCCCCCGAACCTTGCATTGCCTAAAGAACCTCACAGAACTTAATCCGGCTATGAGAATCTCCGTAGTTATTTAATGTTTTATGGAAGCTTTTTATGCTTTACGGAGGCGGTAAATACCAGCCTCCGTAAAGCATAAAATAAAAATAATAAATAGTGCGTCTGTGGACTGTTCATCCAATTCTTTATTTACCTCTGTAATATCCTAATTTTCTAACTTATGAGAATTACCACTAAATATTCACAGCTAGACTACCACTAGTTTACAAAAGATAAAGCTAAACAGGATGCTGGAACACTTTTTCTTCTACATTTTGTTTTAAACCAAAAGAGTTAGAACCGATGGTAACAAACTTTAAGTTTGTCAGCACTGCATCTTGTACTGAGCATGCACCAACATGACCCTTCTTTTTTGCAAAATTTTGCTAACTTAATGGATCAACAACTTGCATTATGAATGCAGAACTTTATCTAACTCTTGTAGAAGACAATGTAATGCCGTCGTTATGAGAAAAAAAATGCGCTATTTTTTACAAAGCGAGAAAGAATTTCGCATTTCTCATCCACTTAAGGTATTTCTAATCGAGACTCTTTATAAGCTTTGCTTATGACATGTCTAGCAAGTTCCACAGATTTCGCATTAATTAATATTTGGCAATGGGAGTTTTTCAGATGACGTATATACCGACCATATCCTTCCATATTGGTGAAACTGAAAGAAGCTGTTCGATGATAAATTGAACCAATCTTTCTGGACATTCTGCACACTGCAATCTCATACGCTGTTACAAGTTTGAAATTCTGTTTTATTCTATAACAGATAGTAAGTGGAACACTTATTCTTGTCATACGAATCTGAATAAATACATTGTTAATCGTAATCTGTGAATGTTCACATCTGCACTGCTTTTCGATTTATAAAATTCTCGTTGGTTGCTAGATCTGAGATTGGGAATAGTGGTTCGTTTATTCTGGTTGCCTAGCTGTAGCAACCCTGGAATAATTTTACATCTTGTATTCTCGTGTTGAATCGCATGTGGTTATTTTTAAACTCAGAACTCTGTGATGGACGGGGAAAAAATGAAAACGAAGTTGAAAAATAAGGAGGTAGGAGATACACAGAATGGTGTTGCACAACGAATAGGTCTTGAACAACGTTTGCTAAAGTGAAAAACTAACTTTCATATAGCAGAGCGAAACATGTTTATTAGCTGTGACTGAGCTTAGATTTTTGCTGCTCCGGTTTGCCGCTTGAACAACTGCTGCACTTTAACCTCTCCTTCACTCGCTTCATTAATTAGCCTTCCCTCGCATTTCCACGCTCGCAATTTTTGCTTTTCGTTTTCCTTTCATGTTGTCCCGAGAGAAACACATGTAGTTTGATACATATTCGCGTTCTTTACCTACCAGTGAATTATCAAAAGAAACATATGTCCATAATTTTCTAAAAGACAATTTACCTAACTACAATTTAATACTATTTATTTAGAGTTAAAGTTACTTTTTTTATAAACTGTATTTCAATTTTAATCTTTGAGAAATATTTTTTGCAGCACTATTCGTTCCTTATCTGACGAGCTCATTATTTGCAACATTTGCTTTGTAATTTATTTTACAAACCAAGTTGATGATTTATTGTAAGGAGAAAACAGAATAATTCCAAATGCGGACAGTTTACAAATGTCACACGGATTACCAAAAAAAGTTTTATTCATACTATACCAATCGTATTATATTTCACAAATGAGTTGCTAGAAAGTTTTAAACCAGCGTTAGTTAAACCAATCTCCATTAAAATTTCTCGTACGCTTCCCAAAAAGGCGTAATTTCCCCTCCTCCCTCGAAGATAAAGAATGTGAACCATCTCTAACGGAGAATGCCAAGACTATCCATTACTTTCCCTTAGCGGGCGCCAAGGTCATGAATATCACCAATAGCTCGCCAAGACGCAAAATGGTCTTGCTTCGTAATAAGATAATTGAATATGTAAACTGAACGCCCTTTTATTTACCAATTGAAACAATAATTTTATACAGATCTACAATAAGTTTAAAAGGCTACTTACCAAATTTCATTTATCTAAGTCATTTTGTTAAAGTGTTATTGTGTTCACTTGCATGCTATTATGCAGACCGACAGACAGTCAACCGTTTGACTGATTTTTTCAACATTTGACAAGAACCTCACTTCCTGAAGATAAAGATTGTACAAAATTTTATCCAATAAACTATTTAAGTTTCTGTGCTATCTCATTCACATAAACAGGGATATACGGCCAGACATACTTCCCGTAGACGGAGTTTATCCAAAATTTAATAGAAATCTACAAATTATGTGTTAAGATTGCAAAACCGAAGTTCATCACTCTAGCTATAATAGTTTTCAAGTTATCATGTCCACAGACAAACAGACATATCTGAAAAAAGATTTGAAATGCACATTAAACTTGTTCTGTACTCGAGTATCTGCATCATTCGTCAGACTTTGATCCATGCATTACCAAACGACGCATTATAATCGCAAACGGTTATTTTTACGATTTCGTTTCGAGAATCTTGAACTATTGTATTGTGAGCTTCCATGTTCTATATCTACTAAGGTTTAAACACAGAGAATGAGAAATTACATTCTATCAAATTTTAAAATCTTGAATAAGATTAAATGTGAATTTCTGAAAATTTAATCTATTGTTGAAGTTTTAATGTATTCTAAAAGAGTCAGTATATTAACCTTATCAACAAACATTAATTTCTTTCAGTTTATTAAAAAATTATGAACTAAAGGAACTCTTCTCGATAAAGAATAAATGGAATTTAATAATTTGAAAATACTTTTCATTTTTTAAATTTTACATCCATACATTTTAAATTATTGGTACTTTACAAGACACAAATAATTTTTTGATAATGTTCCATATTAATTGTTAATTTCTGTATTAAATAATAAGTGAGTTCAGTGAGAAAAAACGTTATTTCAAAATTACATGGTTTAGGCAGTCAAATTAACAATATATCAAAAGAAATGAGTTATTCTTAAATTTAATAACCGTCGAAAACGAGTTAAAAATACAAAAAAATACTTCAATAATTGTTTACATCGTTTGTCTTGACGATAGGGTTTGGCTTCGTGTCCAGGCGCGTCGTGTCTCAATGACGTCACGCTGTCGTATTCTAGTTAGTTCCCTACAGATGGCGAACTGTGTAAGTGACGTGGTATGTTAAAAAAGATGCCATTTGGGTGTATGGGAGTGAGTCCTCTGATTCTGCTTTTCTGTGTGTTTAATAAACCCTTAAAGGAAACTTGGGTTCCTTTTATATGCTACAATAATAATAATCCAATCTTTAATTTTTACCGCCCCGTAGTGTAACCTTGACCTTTCGGTAGATCATCAGGATGAGGTAAAAAAACTTATATAATTTTGTTTTACCAGCCTGGATATATAAATCCAAGCTTTATATGAAAGAAAGTTTATTACAAAATGAACTTATTGTAAGTGTTCCAAAGTAAAAAAATTTATATAAGAATGTTTTGTAATAAAATAGTGGTAATTGATCTATAAAAACGTCTTTGCATTTCAAAATGTTTGGTTAAGAAAGAATGAGTGATATTCGAGGTTTATTTGGTTTTAAATTTTTCCCAAACAAATATGAAACTCCTAAGGATGCCCGTAAATCCTCATAAGGAATTGTTGCGGGTTTTTTTTCAGAAATACATTTCATTATATAATTCTTTTTTAAATATGTTTTAGAATTTTTTTTCTAGTTATTTAAGTTTTTTCTACAAATGTCTTTTTAATTAAGGAGGTGTCATACTTTTATTTGCTACTTTATCCATGCAATGAACATCCAACGGATGCCAGTAGTAATTGTCAGTCCGATCCAAGTTGCCTGTGAATTGCACCACAGAGAAGGTTGAGGGCATCTTAAATTGAGAATTAACTTTTCTCGTTATTTTTCTTCACCTGTCACTTGTCGATGTAGAAAAATTATATAGAAATACTGACAATTATTTTTTAGGGAAAACTATTGTTCCATATTTATGAATAATGTTCTCTCATTTCATTGTTTTACTGATACCTGGCACTTGTTGAAAAAAAATTATTATACATTTCTTATTGCAAAATAACTTTTTTTTTTCAGCTTTGCGACAAACAAAAATTTTCTCGGGACCCTTCTCTTTGTTGCGACGAACGGTTTGCGCACCAATGATTTAGACGAATGAAGGACATGCCTATAGTCGTTCTGAGTTGCATTATTCCGGAAAAAAACATATTTGTGAGTGCTTCCTGTCGGTTAAATTTGAAACTACAACTATATTTGTTGTTTAAGATCCCGATATAAGATCCCTACAACTATTTTTGTTGTAAAGATCCCGATTCCTGATAATTCTTCCAATTCAAAACTTACTTCTGCATCATTATTTCATTTTTTAATAAAGTTTTAGAATTGACATGAAATTTTTAACCAACCTGTA
Organism: Araneus ventricosus; assembly: GCA_013235015.1. NCBI lineage: Eukaryota > Metazoa > Arthropoda > Arachnida > Araneae > Araneidae > Araneus > Araneus ventricosus. Next base: position 72,625 of record BGPR01004432.1, on the reverse strand, counting down.
CCTTAAGAACACAAAATAACGGAAGTATTAATTTAAAATTAACTCACTAAATTCTGTACATTCTATTTTTGTATCAATTGGAACGAGTTTCTTCTTTGATTAACATTTCAGAGCTGTTATTACCGGTAATATCGTTAAAGAAAGAAGGCCGTAATTCAAGGTAGGTTCAAGATGTTCATGTTGAACTTCTTTCCCGGCAATCACTCCATAAATAATGCGAAAAAAACCTCAATATCATTAAGAAATTATATTTCACTCAAATATAAATTTAATTTAATGATAAATTTTATTTCATTCATCACCTACATAAAGCGCAGAAATTGAAGCGTTAAAATTGAAGTCTGGTTTTTCAGTGATGAACACATTATTAAATAATGAAAGTTCAACTGATTGCTTATATTATAAAGTGAACTGATTGCTTATATTATTTATATGTTGATTTGATTAATATTTATATGATGATAATATCGTATTTACAGATAGAAAACTTAATTATGTTTCGTAATTAAATTTCTAAAGTAATAGATTGCACTTTTAAACGCAATCAATGTTTGTTACTTTGGAATTGTAAAAGGATATACAGGGAGAAGAATAAAAATAAATAAATGAAATAGAATATAAACTACTACATCTACTATACAGATTTGAGCACTTGTTTAAACTTCATTTTGCTCAAGTTTTAGCATATTGTTGATGCAGTAGAACAAGCAACAGTAATACCTCAGAGAATGTGCTGCAATGTTGGTGGAAGGTCGCATACACCAACCGTTTGAGTTATTCACACAAGAAAAAGTTTAATTATATTTTAGTAAGTATATTTTTGTCCGAAAAATAACATTTTCTCCTTTTGTCCATGTCTTCTGACGTCACAATTTCGGAAAATGCTAGCAAATAAATGTGCATTTTAATCATTTTTTTTTCGCAAAGCGCACAAGGTGTCTTATTGTACTGAATCAATAACGCTCTACAACACTGCAATTGACATTTTTCAACTATTTTATACAATTTTCAAGATTGAACGCTAGATTCGGAGTTTGCTACTAGGTGTCGCTGATAGTGGACTCATTTCATAGAGCAGACACGTTTCAAAAGACCTAGATATTACTTTCGTGAGTATAGCTGCAGTCGTTCTAATGTTAAGGGGGGGCTCTTATTTAAGAGGAAACGTATCGTATATCGTAAAATTTTTTTCATAATATTGTTTATTTCGTGCGTTGAGGATGGGTTTTGATATTAAAGTGTGATTTTTTAGGATGAACTTCCACTAATACGGTTCTACTTATAATCGGGTACTCCTCTGGACTGATATCCGCTGGATTACCAAAGAATATTATATAACGAAAATATAGAGTATGCACGATTCGATCCATTTATTGAGTGTGTGCAAAATTATATACAGATGCGGAATTTCGATGTCAAGACCACATGCACAATTTATGATCATAACTCGTTGTGTTTTTGAGCGGAAAATGTCTTGCAACTAAAATCACTCATCTAGCTTGTTTCCTTTTTATCATCCTGTTCACATGCACCTGGACCGATTGACCGACTTCCTGGAGTTGACTTTTTTCCAAAAGTTGATACCTACAACCAATTTTGATGTGAATAACACATACCAAATTTTTTGGGGTTTTTTCTTCAAATTCGCTGACCTAATTTTAAACTGAATTTTTTTCGGACACGGGATGTAAGCCAAAAGTGCGAAAATTCTCATTGAAATCTCCAGGTGAGACTTTTTTAAAATTACAATTATTTCTGTGTTGAAACTTTGCACCCAAAAAAGAGAGATAGAAGACTGTCTAATTCACATAGGACATCACGAAAAAAGACTGTTTCCAAATTGCATAAAATCTTTGAACAGTTATTACATAAACAATGAAAAAACACAAAAGGAAGTTTAATTCATGAGCGTTAAAGACAGTCGTGAAGTGATGGCTTGCCCTGGTTAATTTCTGATCACTGAAGATGGTAAGGACGATGAGATGGCATAGAGTTCTTCTACCTCTCCAAATCTCATCTCATTTCTTTTCCTTTCATCCAATTCCTTTCTCCCACCAGCTACAGTGGAAGTAAGAATACGCCTAATACCAGTCAGTAATGTTTGCAATTCCATAGGTTTGGCGTCAATAGTTGGCGCACAATTATGACCAATAATTTCTACACTTCGGATTACAGGCACAATTCTATACATACGTTAATTAATACGATTCTTAAAGCTTTTGTGTCAATCATTAATCGTTTGTGGAATACTTATTCGCAGATTATACGCCTTTTGTGGTAGTCTCTACTAACGTAATACTAATAACCACAAATAATACAGGTCTTCCTGCCTTAGAATATGGGTTCATGAATGATCGAGCCACCGCGAAAATAAGATGGGACCTATGACCTGTTACAAAATGGGTATCACCAGCCCCGGCTGAGCTCCCTCCCTTAGGAGCTATGTTCCGTCATCAGGAAGGTTCCCAAGACAGCCACTCCATAATTACTGTACCCAACAAGGAAGATAAAATCTGTTAACTTCTACGGCAAATTTTCATCTACATATATGCGTAGAGCATTTGAAATCTAGTCAGCATCTCGAAGAATTTTCATATGCAAATTTGTAACGTATAAATATAAGGAAATTCTACAAAATCAAAAATTTCAAATGAAGCCTAACTTTATAATCGTTTTGTATATATTTACTTTCTCGAATATGAAGTATATCTAAAATGTTGATACTATCAAAATATTAGTATAACTGAGAAAGAGAATTGTTTGCCAGCAAACCATCTCGGTAGATTGCTTTTCTTCTACTGGCAATTCACAGAGAGTGCTGCTTTGGAGGGTTGAGAGTGAAGGTGAACAGTCCTTGTTTCGTCAGTTTGTACTACTAACATTGACATGATCGTGTTGGAATGTTATATTTTGAGTGTAATAATGATTCAAATCCGTAGTTAAATTTGGTGGCGAATCCAGTATTTGGCCTGG